>PNEQ01082597.1:0-32007 GCA_003012365.1 Medauroidea extradentata | reverse complement strand
GGGGGGGGGGGGGGGGGGGGGGGGGGTAAGACGGACTTGTACACCTTTAGCTGGAACAGCACGCCCTTGCTAGAATCCCCGAAGATTACTTGTGTTTGGATTCTCAACTTAGCCATTAATTGTTGTACTATGCCCGATGAATAACTATTGCGCCCATAGAAACTTGTACGTCATTATATGTGTTTCAGTATTGTGATGCACCCCATTTAATGGGCATGCACCACCTCACTGATCTTCGTGGATGCTCAGGTCCCATCGCCCATCTTCATCGCCTCCCTCTTCTAGTCCCTCTTCCCCCTCTACTTCCGCTCCTTTACCTGGCCTTCTGCCGTCCTGTGCTCCGGCACTCTGAGTCCTGCACCCGCCGAGCAAGGTTGCCTGCTACTCGTTTGAATGGTAAGTAGTATAACTTACATGAATAGGGTCATGCAACTCATTGCTTTCTTCGGTTCAGTATCACGTGTATGCCCTAGTTTGGATTTTGCTTGTTATTAGTTTCGTGTTCCTTTAGCTTTTTTTGTCTTCCTTACGGTTCTCTCTTTTATTACTTGTTTACGTGCCGGCTGAGCGTCGACAAGGCGAGTGGATCAGAGTCACGCTTTTTTTTGGTAATTATGTCTTTTCTATTAGTATAAATGTATCCTTACTGCAGGTCCCTATGTATTATAACCTTGAATTGAATTTTATAATGTAATTTTTGAGCAAGTGTGTACGATTCTGTAAGTTGTGATCAGAAATACATTTGACGTCGCTAATTCACGTGTTGTGTGTTCGTAAGGTAGACCCACCTCTCACTTTGCACCATCCTGTACGTGTTATCTATACTTGTAGGCTGGGGATGCACTGCGCTTGCTCAACTGAGCCCGTGTTGACTGGACACGATGTGTTTGTCTGGTCGTATGTGCCTGAGTGGGCACAAATCCTGCGCGACTCTGCTCGGGTTTAAGTCCCGAGCAAGTGTTGTGATAGGCCCCCTTTGCTTATATTTTGTCTTGTGAGGGTGTGGTCGTGCTTTGTGGAGCACGCTGCATGGTTAGCGGCGATAGGTGTATTGCGTTGGTAAAGATTTTCAGGTTGTATACACACCCTTTAAACTCAATTCATGTAATATTTATTCCTCATAGCTAATGCTGGTGCAAGTGATTTTGTTTTCCGACTGGGATATCTGGAATCACGCAACTACTTGCGCGACTTGGGGGTAGATTTCGTCGATGGCGAGGATGTTATGGTGTTGCGGATTCGGGCAATCGCCTACATTAATTCTTTGCCGTCTGTAGGGAATTTCCCTATTGACGGTGTGGGCACAATGGCGGAAGAGCAAGTTACCGCATCCCAGACTGTGTTGATGATGTGGTTAAATGGGGTCAGGGTGTTGCAGATGGTTCGACCAGATAACGTACTGCATTTCTTGGTTGCCTTCGATCTTGTATTTCATAGTCAGCCGCTCGTTGTACTTTTCTAGTGTGTTTAGCTGCTAGAGTAGAGGGATATGCAGCTACCATTTTGGGCGATGTTGTACCTGCCGAAGGTGGATACGAATGGGTACGAGTTGTTTAAGGCACGTCTTTTAGAGTGCACTGGTCCAGGTACTGTATGGTTGTCAATGAAACTGTGCTACATCGATCAGTATCAGCGCCAGGATGAAAAAGTGTCATCATATGTACAGGTTGTAAAGTGTTTTGCCAACGCGATAAATTTACGTCATACAGAGGTTAAGCTGGTAGCTTCTATTGTGAACCTTTTACTCCTGACGTCCGTTTGCACATGTTTGTGTGCACACCACCCACTAATTTTGAGGAATTGAGGGTAGCAGCGCTCGCCATTGAGCGAGAAATGCACTTGGATTGTGAATTTCATCATGTTGTTCCTCAGTCTGTGGCCTTGACACAGGAAATTATGTCACTTGACATGTGTTCTCTTTCGCAATGTACTCCGCGCAAGCAAGTGCGTGTTTTGTCCGGAGCTGAAATGTCAACTGTGACTTCGCAGGATATGTCATATGTGTACTTCGACAGGCACGTCCGGTGTAGCAATTGTGCTAAGATTGGGTACCCATTCTATCAGCAATCCTTTTCCTTATGTTCAGCGCGATGCACTGGTGTGTTTCTATTGTCAAAAGCCGGGACACATACGTGCTTCATGTCCGGGAAACTAAAAGGTGCCCTTCTTAAGCATGCGAAGCAGGGCAGGAAAAGTGATTTCTCTGTAGTACGCACCAACTGCTACGTAGGTTTGTTGTATCATGGTTTTAAACGTGCTGCATTAGTTGACATTGGTGCCTCACATTCAGTTGTCAGAGAGAGTTTTCTAGCATGTTTACTAGGTAAACACCCCTCTTTTTCATCATGTGATTCTGTGGACATGTGCCTGTTGGCGAGTATGGCCAATAGTGGCATTTTGCATTGTGCGTTTTACTCATGCTGTGCTGTTGCACGTCAAAATCATCCAATTTTCTTGGATATTCAGGTTATAGATTTTCAAAAGTCTGATAGCCGAAGTGGTTTTGGGGTCGGATTTCCTGAGCCACATTCAAGCTGTGGTTGATGTGCATATTTGTTGTTTGAAGTTTCACTTTTCACATAAGTCAGGATGCCCCTTAATATTGAGTGTCAGTTGTTCAGATGCTCCTCGAGGCCACGTAGCTGTAGTTTCTGCCTCTGATGAGTCAGCTGTGTAGTTGTTGTTGAACGAATTCAGTGACATGATTACGCCGCGAATTGGACAGTGTGATGTGTTGCCATTTTTGTTTGCCGTCACCGATGAAGTCCCAGTGGGCGTGCCTTAATATAGTCACAACCCTCCTAAGTTGAGCATTCTGGGAGAAATCATAGATAAATTGTTGTTGCATGAGTGTGTGATTTCGCCATCCACTTCCGATTATGCGTGTCCGGCCTTTTTGGTTAAAAAAAGGTAATGGCGGACATTGCTTAGTTACTGATACGAGTGAGGTTAATAAGAAAATTTATTTGGATTCGTTTCCCGCACCAACAGTGGATACTGCGCTGTAACATTTGGAGAAGGTCAAGAATTTTTCTATAATAGAATTGAATTCCAGTTTCCATCAGTGTTTGTTATATCCCGATTGTCGGAAATACACTGCCTTTCGCACCCAATGGGCGCAATTTGAGTTTGATAGAATACCTATGGCCGCGTGTTTAGGGACTCAGGCATTACCATGAGTGCTAGACCACGTTCTCGCTAATGTGAAGTTTAAGTTTGTGTACAATCATATTGATGATGTAATTGTGTACAGTAATTTTTTTAGTGAATACCTTGTACATTTGCAAGAGGTTTTGAATCATCTCAGAATGGCCGGACTTACATTGAATCCGTGCAAAGTCACTTGGGTTTCATCGTCTGTCAAGTTTTTGGGTTATGTTGTGGCTAATGGAGTTTTAATGATAGACCCCAGCCGAGTTGGGCTGGAGGTTAATTTTATATGCCCTAAGAATGTTATGGGTGTGTCCAGGTTCATAGGAATGTTAGGGTACTATGCTCGTTTTGTCCCACAATTTGCTGAGTTGGCAGCCCGACTGAACCAATTGAAATGTAAAAGTGTGCCCTTAGAGTGGGGTTACGAGGAGTAGGAGAGCTTCAAGGCCCTTAAAACAAGTCTTGCAGCAGCTCCGGCGCTTCATCTGGCCGACTTTGACCTCCACTTCATTCTTCATGTCGATGTGTCTAGTACGGCTCTAGGCGTGGCTCTCGGGCAATGGCAAGAAGACAAGGTATCACCGGTGGCCTTTGCCAGTCGAACCTTGTCCGAGGGCTTAGCGACTTTGAAAAGGAGGCACTGGCATGTGTCTGGGGCACGTCTAAGTTTGAGACCTTTTTGAGTTCAGCGGAATTTGACTTGTGCACCGACAACCAGACGTTGTCTTGGTTACTAAGCTGTTCATATGATTTTGAGAAATTGGGGCTATGGGCCTTTAGACTGCTCAAGTTTCGTTTCGTGGTGTCTCATGTCTCCAGTGTGAGCAACGTGGTGGCAGACGCGTTGTCACGTATGTACTGCACTGAAGACTATGAGTGCGTCCCGAGCGAACTGTCAGCGCAGTGTGCTGCTTTTACCACTCACCCTTCCATCTATGTCTGGCTACAGCAGGCTCAAGATGCAAATGTGGAATGCTGTTCTATTTATGACAGTATCGATTGTAGGGAAGATGTTTTCCACAGTTATTGATGATTTCCTATATTGTGTGGGACGGAGAGGTGCGTGTTGTCGTTCGTTTGTGCCTAAGTCGAGTCGGCTTGAGTTGTTGAATTACTTTCATGCTTCACCTTTCTGGGGTCATTTAGGCCGTGAGGGTACCTTGAGGAAGATAGGGGTCAGGTTCTCTTGGCCGGGTTTGACCAAGGATGTTAGAAAGTTCATTAAGGATTGTGATGTTTGTATGATGGCCAAGTCTCTGCGCAACACGGATGTGGGGCTGTACACCATTGATCAGGTGTCCCAGTGTTGGGAGACTCTACATTGTGATGTGTTTGGTCCGTTGGTACAGTTGAACAAGGGTAATCTGTATATTATCAACATCTTGGACGTGTTTAGCAAGTTCGTTATCCTTACTGCGATCCATAATTTCACCAGTGTTTTTAGTGATCGACAACTTGCCAAGAAAGTTTGGCCCTTCAGTAAATATAGTTACAGTTAATGCCACTTATTTCTGTTTGGCACCTTTCCGAGACATGTGTTTCAGGTGGAGTGTTCATCATTATACATCTAGCCCCTATTATCCATGTGGGAACCAGGTGGAGCAGTTTAACCACAATCTAAAGACGACCTTGGCGGCTCTGTACCATGACCACCAGAAAGGATGGAATGAAGATCTTGATCTCGTCACAATTGGGTTTAATTCTTCAGTCCATGGGGCCACGAAGAAGATGTCTGCCCAAGTTCTGCTTGGCCGGGACCTGTTTCACCCTCTATTGAATGTCTGGGGTGTGCCATTTCCATCTGCGCCACTCTGGGATGTCCAGAGGGAATGCCTGTGTGCGGAGGTGCTGGGTAACCTGGCGGAGACCATGGAACACCTGCAAGCCTGAGTCAATTCTCGTCGCATCGCTGGTGACTACGCGGTAAGACAGTTAGTGTACTGCAAATTGTTTCAGCTTCCATCATGTATGAAGGGACATAGTGGTAGGTTGATGCTTCCCTTTGCCGGCCCATTCTGGATCTCATGCCTTCTGGGTCCGAATACTGTACTTCTTGTGCACCCAGACTCGGGACGTGTGGCTCGCAAGGCTCACGTTTCCCACCTTAAACATACTCTTGACTCACCCAACAACAATGATTGATTGTGTGTAGGAATTAAAGGAATTACCATCACTGGTATGTCATCAAGATCAGCAGGGATTCATCTTGTGTGTGGTCGACTGTTAGTGTTGTGGTGTGTCAGTGGGTGAATGCGTGTAAGTTTGTGTTGTTTATGTTAGTTAATTGTTGGTGTGTTTCATTTGTGTTTGGTTATGTGTTATATGTACTGTAGACCCTGTGTTTGTGTCTATGGTTGATTTTATGTTAATGTTATGTGTTATGCGTTGGCCATATTATTAGATACTTGGCATGCCAAGGTGCATTTATCAGTTGTTTTGAGCGCTCTTAAATATATTTTACTGTAATTGTTGTAATAATTTTATATGGAGATATCTAGTCATACTCTGGTATTATATGTGTGGTTATATTTTACATACATTATGTGTAATATGATTATAATATCTACCTTTTGGTGCTAATAATTTCTAATGAATGCAATTATTGTATATGTTTATTTTATTCAAGCAATTACAATTGTTTTTTTTATGTATTTGTTAATTTATTCTTTGCCATGGTGATGTTTCGTTTATGGCGTGTGAACTCAAGCTCAAATTTTATTATTGTATTCAAGTTGTCTAATCGTAACTCTTGTTTCAGGGATTGTTTTGTTTTTCAAGGGTGCTAATGCTTGGTTTTTTATGTGTCTCCGGGCGCCGGCAGCCAGAGGACGTCCTTTCATCTCCCTCCTTGTGTGGTGACTCTGTGACAGAGGATCCTTCTTCGACGGCTAGAGATGGAGCCTCTGGTTCTTGTGATGTCTTCTCTTTCGATCCCTGAGATGGGGTGGACCAAATGGGCAAGGCTGAGCATTTGACGTTTTCATTGGAGTGTACGTGAGCTGAAGATTTGTTGTTCACCTAAACTGGACCTTAGGGTGGGGGGTTATGCTGGGAAAGCACACTCTTGCTAAAACTCCCAAAGATTACTTGTGTTTAGAGTCACATCTCAGCCATTATTTGTTGTACTAAACCCCAGGAAAAACTATTACACCCATAGAAACGTGGATTTTATCATCTATGCTTCAGTGTTTGTGATGCGCCCCATTTAATGGGCACGTGCCGCCTTGCCGATCTTCATGGATGTTCGAGTCCCGTCACCCATCTTCGTCACCTCCCTCTTCTAGTCACTCTTCCCCCTACTTCCCCTCCTCTACTTGACCTTCTGGCACCATGTGCTACGGCACTCTTGAGTCCTACGCCCGCGCCAGGCAAGGTTGCCTGCTACTCGCTACCTTGACGCTCCGTCGGCATACGTTTGATTGGTACGTTTAAGTTTCACTGAATAGGGTCGGGTGACTCGTTGCTTTCTTCGGTTCTGTAAATCGCGTGTATACCCTAGTTTGCCTGCTTTTTACTAGTTTCTTGATCTTTTAGCTTTCTTTGCCTGTCTTTCCTCTCTCTCTTTTTTTAATTTATTACGTACTGGCTGAGCATCGATGTTGCGGGTGGATCAGAGTCAGTCTTTTTTGGTAAATATATCTTTTCTATTGCGATAAATGTATCCTTGCTGCAGGTCCCTATTTATTATAACCTTGAATTACATTTTCTAATGTATTTTTTGAGCAAGTGTGTACGATTCTATAAGTTGTGATCAGTAATGTATTTGACATTGTAGCATTGCAACACAAGGGGATTCTATTCACTGGTGAATTAGTATTATATGTAGTCTTAATTTTCTAATATCAAATTTAAAATTGTTACTTTTATTTCAGTGGTCTCGGTTCCAGAAAGGGAAAGTAAAGACGCAGTTCTTTGATTCTCGTATGCTTGTGTCGTTATGACCAGGTCGCCTTGGTAGGAGGCAGTAGCTTTGTTTTTCTTTTCGTGTTCTGGTTTTTTCCGCAGGAGTTTTGCACCATTTGTTTTTTAATGCATAGTTTCTAGTTGTGCCCTAGAGGGTTCTAGATAATTGAATGAATGACAAGGGTCATGCCACAGAGAACCAGCCAATGAGAGCACGACGTGTGGCACCCTTCGCCCTTCGTTCTGGAATGTTTTGCCTTCCCCATGTTAGAACAAGTCGTGACGCGATCCAGACCTGACGTGCGCATGGCTGTGGCCAAAAATATTTTGATGAAGTGAAGTTCAGGAGTTGCAAATGTAACATGTACAGGTAGCACCGGGGCCTATATTCTGTAACCTTTCTTTTCGGACATCTCTTGAACTCTACAAAATTCGTTTCCACCCGTACGTGTAGGTCGTTAGGTGTTGAGAGTCAGGATGGCTACTCAATCTTCTTTCCCGCGTGTGTATTCACAGTGTGCTAAATTTTCTGACTTTGTCTTGCCTAATTGTCTGATATAGTTTTGCTGTGTTTCTGCTTGTAAATTTCTGTGAACCGAATCCACCGTGTTAAGACGAACAGTGTATTTTGTGCCGATGTAAATTGAAACCTAATAAACCAGCAGTCTCTGGTCATAGTGAAGTATATTATTTAGTGACTAACTTCTCTAAATTTGCCAGTTTCTGTGAAAGTTATAAATTTGGTCTACAATGTGACCTAACCTACAAAAGTACTTCCAGTAAATTCCGGAGTACTTGACTACAGATCAAAGATATGTTCCAGTTTTTTAACCTTGCTTTTTGGCTGGGTTATCATCGAGCTAGTCCACTGGTTTAGGAGGACTGGTGTGCTGTAAATTGGAGCCCAACGTGAGGCGTGAGTACAAGATTTGACGAGAAGCACCAGCACGGAGACGTTACAAATTGGCAGACAACGTGTCGCTGAGACCTGAACAACAAAGGTTTTCCACTTCCTGAGGGAGTTTGGTCAGCCTGTGGGAGACAGCTATCGGTACAGGGAAAACAATGGCCCGTGATAAGTGAATCTGATGCTGAGAACATCAAGGGAGCAACACACTGGGAAACCGGAAGTTTAACTAGTCACATGTCAAGATTGTGTCCAACTTTTAGTATTTTGAAGATATTAAAAAGTAACTGGTTAAATTAACAGTGAAAATTAAGTTTGTGGGAAAACAAAATTAAAAACCTTTGTGTATTTAGTGATGGTAACAATAAAATTATATTTGACACGTAATGGTGCAAAGCTAAAAATGTGGTGTAAAATAAAAAATTTTCATGAAAGTAAAATTTAATTTTGGTGTGAATTCTGTTGGACATTAGGTTAACAGTTTTGATAATTTTTTTAAATTTTATGTTACTTTAAATTCCATTGTGGCAGAGGGTGAAGAATTTGTATTTTTTATTTTGCTAATTGTTAACCTTGAAACTTGCAAAATTCTGTCGTCAAGATGTCTGAAGAGAAAACAAGTTTTAGGGGTTTTTCTGCAGAGGATGTAGAGGGTAGGAAGGATGAGGAGGATACACAATTAGGGGATCAAGTTCATAGGTCAAATGAGGGAAACAAAAATGAACTTACACTAATATTGGAATTAATTAAGGATCAGTTTTCAAATTTTCAGGCACAACAGGAGAAAAGACAAGCTGAACAGGATAAAAGAATAGCTGAGTTTAGAGAATAGATGAGAGAAAGGTGTAATATTATCTGTGAGGGTTTAATAAAAAAGTTGTACAGTGTGAGGGTGCGGTAGGGATGGTAGTGAGCCAAGTACAGGTGAAAGAAAATGTAATTAAAGGTTGTGAGGTTAGGACAAAACAATTTGAAACATGTGGAAACAGGGCAAATAATAGAACAGGGGGGTAGAAAAGCAAACAGATGGGGATAGTGTGTATTGAAAAACTGATAACAGAATGGTAAACACTGACAACGTAACACATTTAGGTAAACATAAGGCTTCATTAAGGAGAAGAATTCAACGAAGGGGACATACATGCAGGAATTATGTAGGCAAGGGAGAGAAGAAAATTATACAGGTGTTGGAGTGTTTGTGTAATGAGAGTGTTTTATATTACTATGATTTAATGAATAAGGGGGGGGGGTGTCAGAAATGCACTGAGGTACAGATAAGAGAAAAGATAAACAGAAAAGCAAAAACAGTCTTGTCTCGAGACCCAGACGAGGGTTTATTTGTAGGGGAAACTGCACAAAAAAGGAAATGGGGTCAAGGGCCATTTAAAGAAAAGCAAAATATGAAATGAGGGACTAAGAGCATGGCTGAGTTGATTATAAAGGTACTAAGGTTAGGGAAGGTGTGCAGGAAGAGGTGGAAAGTGAGTTGTGTTTAGAAGGTGGTTAGGGTTGTGCCGAAAGGCTACAAAACCAGGACGAAATTATTAGTACATATTAAGACTCAGGAATTTATTAGACACAAGAGAATGCAAGCCTAGGTGGTCTATATTATAAAAAGGACTATGATGTGTTCTTATTTTCACATATTGAGTGTCATGTTCAGGAGGAACATATTTATCTGTAAAAATTTGTTTTTCTTATTCGGTGGGACAGATGATAATTTATAATATTAAATTTGTTTTATCTAGTGTAATAATGTGATGTTCAAGAGTGTGTGACGAGTGGCTGGACTTAATATTTACCTATTAGAGTAACTGGTAACACGGGTCTTCAAGGAATAAGGTGAGAGGTGCTGTAAAGAGTATAAATGTTGATAATTTGTGAAAATGTTACAGATATGACAGTAAGGTTTACATGAATTGAAGATAACAAGTAAGGAATGCTACCATATACTGGGAATTATAACAAAAGATAATAGTACAGACTATTGTATGTTAAAATAATAATTATTTTAGGAATTGGCCATGGCCAGACAAGTTTTGGTAAATGTGAATTTTACACTTGAATAACTGAATGGTTTTATGATGAGTTGAGGCTACTGAATTTATGGTACTTGTTGAAGTTTTCATGTAAATTGTATTGTGTCAATGTTTCAAGGATAAAGCTGACTGTGACTGGCTGTGGAAATCGTTAGCACACATGCCATAATTGCACGATATTTGTACTGCTTTTCATGCTACATTTTATTTTCTTTACAACACATACACATAGTAACTTTAATATTTCACGTAATTCTTCTTTCTTAATTTTATTGGTGTTTTGATGAGTTTGATTTGTTAATAACACTGTCTACACTCATGGATGATGGCTGCCAGGCAGGACCACATCTGAGTATTCTTGTTTTTTTTTTACATTTACAGAGGATATAAATACACTTTGAGTGCTGAGCAATAATGTTATGAGTAGTCATTGGGAGAGTTGGAGAGAATTTGTTAAATTAAGACAATTGAGAAATAAATTATGAGTGAATTGTTTTGAAAGTAGCTGGTTTGGGTTGAATCTGTCTTTTTGTAGCCATGTGTTGGCAAGTAAATAATATTTGTTCAATGAGCTAGGAAGAGCAAGTGTACCGCTGTTGACCGATGGACACGCATAGAACCTGTATCAGCACCTGAGGGTGGCTTTTTTGATATAAGGTAATATGTATGTAGGAGAAGGCCCAACCTAGACTATTTTTGTTATTGTTTAACATGTGATTGAGAGTTTAAATGAAGTTAAATTCAGTAAATGATTAAAATTGTTTGAAGTAATTGAAATGCTGCTCTTTGTGAAGTTTTATAATATTGCAATTTTGATGCTTTTATAATAATATTTCATTAGTGATCAGTGTTACTGACAGGAACACTTATAGTAATGGTTTGGCATTGTGGTTATGTGTGTTCTGCTGAGTCCTACCAGCACAGTCACATACCAGTACAGTCACACATATTATCTGCTAAATGGTTATCACTTTCATTTTCGGTTTTGAAAATGGGAAAGTGTACCCAATATAAAATATAATAAAGAAAAGTCAGAGCATTTATATAGGAAATGAAGTAATATAAATTATTTTTTGTAATCAAAATTGTGTGTTGAATATGTTGTGATTGTTAGGGTTAAATGAGGGAATTGGCATGTTACTCTTTTAAAACCCTGGAAAAAAGTGTAGGTAAGGAAATATATGTTAATTTTTATCACTTTGGATGTCAGTGTGGTGTGTTAAATAGTAACATTTGTTGTGTTGAGGTTGGTAACCCTACCAATGTGATGTACTTACTGTTCACTTCTATAAAGCAGTCCTGTCCGGCTATTGTTATGAACTGGTGTTGTTGTTTTCTTCATGCGTCCAAAGAACAGAGAATTTAACAGGTTATGGGCCCAGTTCACGACGGCCGAATATATGTGACACGAAGGCGAATGATCGTGGTGATCAAAAATACGCGAGACGTAATCGGGAGTCAGTTTATGCACTGTAACGTGGAATAAGAAATTCGTGTCTTTTGTTGGTGAAGTATGGCGACCGGATCAAGTACAATGGCATATCCACTTCTAACGGACACAAACTTCAAAAATTGGAAGTTCAGAGTGTTTTCGCTGTTGTATGAAAAAGGACTGAAGTGGATAGCAGAAGAGGAACCCGATTTTGCAAACAAGGAAGAAAAAGATTGGGAAAAGGCTAAGGACGCAGACCGGAAAGCGAAGAATGTGGTAATTAACTGTGTTACAGATCGCCTTATTGACTATGAGCGGGACTTAAGTACTGCATGGCAAATGTTACAATCACTTAGTAACATATTTAAGAGAAAAAGTGTGATCTCCAAACTCCTGGTACGAAAAAAGTTACTTACTTTGAAATGTAATACATTGCTACAAGACCATTTTAACAAATTCGACAGCCTTATTCGAGACTTGGAGGCAATGGGATCCAAGCTCGAACAAGATGACTTGGTGTGCCACCTGCTTTTAACTATTCCTCAGAAATACGAAAAAGTGGTGACGGTATTGAGAAGCACGTCCAGAGGACTGTCGGAGACGAAGAGACATCATTCAGTGCATTTAAACCAGATCAAAGAGAGAACAAGTTCTTGCGGAAGTGCTACGAATGCGGGGACACCCGGCACCTGATAGCTGATTGTCCAGTGAAGGGGAGGCAGAACACTCGTGGTCGGGCAAGAGGAAGAGGCAGCTACAAGAAACCAAACGAACAAGCTCGTGGAAGAGGACAGGGACGAGCAAGTTACTTGTGCAAGGATGAGGTTTCTTTTGTCACTGTTACAAGTGGCAACACTGCTCTCGTGAGCAATAGCAACGAACAAGAAGTGGAATTTGTTTTGGATTCTGGATGCACCGACCAGACTGATCTAGGTAAACACATGACAGACATAACTGAACTTGATCAACCGGTGAAAATAAAGGTAGCCAATGGGGAAGAATTGTTAGCAAATAAGAAGGGACTCTTAAAACTCTATGAGCATGATACAGCAGTAAACATAGAAGCACTGATTGTTCCTAAGTTAACCTTTAATCTTCTGTCAGTAAAGAAAGTGGTGAACTCTGGAAAGAAAGTAATTTTCAGTGAAAATCAAGCAAGAATCGTAGGCAGCAATGGTTTAAACATTGTGTGTAAGGAAAATGGCAAATTGTATGTTGTGAAGTTCAAATTTTCTCAAGAACATTGTTGCATTTCATCAGTTGAAGACCTGTGGCATAAACGAATGGGGCACTTAAATAAAAACGGTCTGAAGTTAATGGGACTTCCGATATCAGACAGGGTGTGTGATGCTTGTCGACAAGGTAAGGCAAGTAGGTTACCCTTCCCTAGGTGTACGTCCCCGAGGTCACAAAGAATAGGTGAATTCTTGCACACTGATGTCGGTGGCCCAGTGAAAGAGCGAACTGATAAAGGTGATCGGTACTATCAAACCATCTTGGACGACTATTCACACTTTTGTGTAGTGTACTTGCTTACAAACAAAAGTGAGGCAGCAGACAACTTGACACATTTCATTAAATACTTAGAATCAGAGTTTGGTATAAACTGTGTTTCCCGTGTGCGATGTGACAATGGTGGGGAGTTCTCAGAAAATCTGAGGGCCTTCTGTAGAGGTAAAGGAATAAGGCTTGAGTTTACTGCCCCCTATTCTCCCCAGAGCAATGGAAAGATTGAGAGACTCAACAAAGACACTCTTGGACAAAGTTAGAGCAATGTTTGTAGACACTAACTTACCAAAACACTTGTGGGGAGAGGCGATTAGGACTGCGGCATTCCAACTGAATCGTTCTCCAACTTCAGCTCTGAGAGGAGGGATACCGGCAAACATTTTTCTTGGGAGATTAGATCTGCAGAAAATAAGGGTATTTGGAGCACGAGCCTGGGCTGTGAAGTTGCCAAAAGGAGACAAGCTGGAACCGAGGGCGACTCCTACAAGGTTTGTTGGGTACAGTCCTAATGGATACAAGGTATGGGATCCTGTAAAAAACCAAGTGACCGTATCGAGAGATGTAACATTTGACGAGGCGGATCTGCTCTACAAAGCGAATGAAGACATTACTTCATACATTCGACCTGCAGAAACAAGTGCAGAAGAAGGGAACATCGAGAATGAAGAGGTAACACCCAACATAGGACTCAAACAAAAAAGGGTTACAGGAGATAGTGACGATGAAGGTGAATTCCATGGGTTTGAGGAGACCAGTTCAGAAGGAAAAAGGGCAAAAAGAAATGTGATAAAACCAAAACATTTAGAGCAGTACGAATTATACATTGCATATTGCCTACTCACTGAGAGTGACCCGAAGACATACGATGAAGCTGTAAATAGAAGTGGTGAATGGAGAGCTGCTATAAGAAAGGAATTAGATGCTCATGATAAGTTTCAGACATGGAAAGTGGCAGAGTTGCCAGAGGGGGTCAAGCCTATACAAACAAGGTGGGTATTCCACACGAAACAGGATGGGACTAAGAAGGCCAGGCTTGTTGCTAGGGGTTCCCAGTCTGAGGCTGTATCTGAAGTGTATGCTCCTGTAGCAAGACTTTCAACCATACGACTTGCGTTATCCTGTTCGTTACAAAAAGACTGGAAAACGAAACAGATGGATGTCCCTACTGCCTTTTTGCATGGTACGCTCAAGAATGATGTATTCATTTACCGTCCTGAGGGAGTGGAGGGAAGGGAGAAAACCCTGAAGCTACAGCGCTCACTGTATGGACTCCGTGAATCACCAAGGTGTCGGAATCAGAGATTTAATGAATTCGCTGAAGCATGTGGACTGAAGAGATCCAGATATGACGCTTGCCTATATGCAGGAGGTAATGTGTGGTTGATTCTTTGGGTGGACGACATTCTTCTGTTCGGAGAAGAAGTAAAAATCGAACTAGTGGCTAACAGTCTCAACAGGGAATTCGCAGCTAAAGATATGGGGGAAGTTCGGTGTTTCTTAGGGACAGACATCAAGAAGACAGCGGGCAAGATAGAAATCAGCCAAGAAGAGCTAATAAAAAAGTTACTGTATAAGTACCACCTCCAAGATTGCAAGGGTGCATCGACACCAATGGAAGAAAGGGTGGAGATAAGTGAGACCAATCCTGTCATAGATGTACCATATCGCGAACTCGTTGGTAGTTTGATTTACCTTTCACAAACGACCCGACCTGATATATCGTATGCAACCTCATTCCTAAGTAGTTTTTTGGACAGACCCACCCGTACCCTTTGGATAGCTGCAAAACGAGTGCTACGGTATGTTAAAGCAACCTTGGACAAAAAACTTACCTTTGAGAAGCATGTGGAGGTTTTTTCTGAAATCACCACATATGCTGATGCTGATTGGGGTGGGGATAAGGTGGACAGAAAAAGTGTTAGTGGCACAGTATCCTTTCATTGCAATAATCCAATTTCTTGGTGTTCAAGGAAGCAACCAACTGTTGCACTTAGTTCTGCAGAAGCAGAATACACTGCTTGTAGTGTGGCAGCAACTGAACTTATTTTCTTAAAGGGTCTATCTACTTTCAGAATTTACTTCATTTGAAAAAATTCAGGGTAATCTACTTGTGGACAACCAGGGTGCAATTTGCATGATCGAAAATAATGACAACACGAAAAGATCAAAGCATATAGACATTAAGTTCCATTTTCTAAAAGACATTGTTGTAAAAGACGTGCTGACTGTAAGTTATGTTGAGTCTAATGCTAATATAGCTGATCTTTTTACAAAACCTTTGAAAAAGAACAAGTTTGTAGAGTTTAGAGAGCTCCTAAGGTTAAAATAGTTGTTGTGTGAACAAGTATTAAGTATGCTGCACACATAATTTTGTTTGAATATAAAATAAATACGAGAATTATTTATATAGGCATAAGAACTAGGTTTCAGTGGCAAGACATGGTAGAAATATTGTGGGTCAAGTCGAATTTTGGTAGCAACTTGTGTAAATAATACAAAGAAATTTGATTATTTGAGTGTAGAGAAGGTTGTAGTACTGTGTATGCAAGCAATCTGTATTTGTTGCATTATTTAGAGTTAGTTTGATAATTAATGATAATAATGCTAAGTGATGAGTAATAGGTGGCATAGTACATTTGTTCATTGTAAAATGTAGGTTTATTGCTTGCATGTTTTGTAAATGTAAAGATTATAATATATAAAATAGAGAACTATGAATAATTGGGAAACCAAACTTTCAATAATTTGGAAGTGTATTTTGTCATTTTAAAGTTAACTTCATTGAACATTTGGACTAATATGTTGAAGATGGACGGATATGAGGAGAGAGGTTTATTCATGATGCAATAATAGGTTCATGTTGTTGGAACACAAATTTTGAACTTTGATTTAAGTGGAGTTTGATCTACAGGCACATATAAGAAATAATTTAGTATTAAAATCAATGGACATTTGCAGTAAATGATAATCTGTATGTTATCATGATGCAATTTTGTAGGGATTATGGAAAGAAAGTAACGTAAGGAAATTTTGCTAAAAGTTATGGAATTTGGTATAACTTAATGTTCAATCGTTCCAATGTATGAACTTGTAAGTAATTAGTATTTGTTCACATTTTTTGTTGAAAATAATTATGCTGTAGGGTCATTCTGTGTTAGTATATTTTGGTAAATCTTTGGTTTTGCCTACAAGAAAAGTGTTACCAGATTGTAATATTGGTATAGGGAATTTATCTGCGTATATAACGGTACATGTTGTTTTCAGGGTCATGGTCAGGTAGGAACTACTTGAAAAAAAAAACATCAGATAATTTCGAAGTAGTTGGGGGGGTAATGTAGCATTGCAAGACAAGGAGTTTCTATTTACTGGTGAATTAGTAGTTTATGTAGTCTTAATTTTCTTATTTCGTATTTAAAATTGTAGCTTTTATTTCAGTGGTCTCGGTTCCAGAAAGGAAAAGTAAAGACGCAGTTCTTTGGTTCTCATATGTTCTAGATAGGGTGTAATGTTTGTCGTTACGGCTAAGAGGCCTTGGTAGTAGGCAGTAGCTTTCTTTTTCTTTTCGCATACTGGTTAATTCCACGGGAAGTTTCTAGCTGTGCCCTAGAGGGTTATAGATAATTGAACGAATGACGAGGGTCACGTCACTGAGAAAAACCAGCCAATGAGAGCACGGCGTGTGGCCCCCTTCACCCTTTGTTCTGGAATGTTTTGCCTCCGCCATGTTAGAACAGGTTGTGATGTGATCCAGACCGGAGGTGCGCGGGGCTGCGGCCCAAAATATTTTGATGAAGTGAAGTTCGGGAGTTACAAATGTATCATGTAGGGTAGCACCGTGGCCACGTTTCTTTTCGGACATCTTTTGAACTCTACAAAATTCGTTTCTGCCCGTACGTGTAGGCCGTTAGTTGCTGAGAGCCAGAATGGCTACTCATTTTTCTGTACCGCATGTGTATTCACAGTGTGCTAAATTTTCTGACTTTGTCTTGCCTAATTGTCTGATATAGTTTTGCTGCATTTCTGCTTGTAGTTTTCTGTGAACTGGATCCACCGTCTTAAGACGAACAGTGTATTTTGTGCCGATGTAAATTGAAACCTAATAAACCAGCAGTCTCTGGTCATAGTGAAGTATATTATTTAGTGACTAACTTCTCTAAATTTGCCAGTTTCTGTGAAAGTTATAAATTTGGTCTACAATGTGACCTAACCTACAAAAGTACTTCCAGTAAATTCCGGAGTACTTGACTACAGATCAAAGATATGTTCCAGTTTTTTAACCTTGCTTTTTGGCTGGGTTATCATCGAGCTAGTCCACTGGTTTAGGAGGACTGGTGTGCTATAATGTCGGTAATTCACGTGTTGTGTGTTCGTCAAGTAGACCCACCTCTCACTTTGCATCGTCCTTTATGTGTTGTGTATATTTGTTGGCTGAGGATTCACGGTGCTTGCTCAACTAAGCCCGTTTTGACTGGACAGGATGTGTGTCTGCCTGGTTGTGAGTGCCTGAGTGGGCACAACCTTATTAGACAACAAGCGAGGGCCATGCCTGTGATTGGCTAGCTGAGTAATGCACAGAAGATCATCGCCAGGCAGGAGAAATCTTTGCGCCATGGCCAGAGATTGTCACGAGAATGGGCTGCAGCCCATTTCCCTGACAATATACTTGGGAACTGGAGGAATAATTGTGTTTTTTTGTGTGTTATGGTGAAATTTAAAGGGTCTTCCAACCCATTCATGCTTAGTGCTGGGATTGAGCTTGCGAGATGATTAGGCTTTAGCCTGGGATTAGGGTAGTTAAGGTCTGGAAGTATTGTGCTCTCTCTCTCCTCTTGTGTCGAGTGTGTCACTGACGTTCTAAATTAAACGGTGGTACCTTCTGCTCGAGTGGCCATTGAGCAGATTGGACGGCAGTAGAGAACGGAATGTGCTCTCGGCCGGGAGGGGCGGTGTCGGCTTGACGGGGTCGAGCGGACAGGGCTTCACTCATTGCTGTGGTGTGGCTCTGGTTACAGTTGTATGCCGTAAAACGCGGGTGCATTATGCACTGTGGAAGAAAACAGCCTGGTTTAACTTGTCAGCTTCAACTGTGTGGAGAGGCAGCAGAACAACTTCAGAGCGATGATTCCTGGGGGTTGAGAGTTTCTTGCTAAGGGCAGGAAAATACCGGGCGTCACATTTAAACGTGGCTTTTGTGAGTGTCGAAAGCGTGTCCTCGCCTAAGAGTGACAAGGGAGATGATGACGCAAGGTATGCAGCAGTGAAATCCTCTTTAGACTGCCCCTTTTTTAATAGAGCTGTTATTCCTCTATGAAATTCTGGGATGAAGATTCTTATTAGATTGAGGTGTATACTCGCTGTTTCACTATATTATTTGCAACAGTGCGAAGATTCTAAAACTTTAGTCGTGTAAAGTCGTGATATAAAGGAAAATTCCCGAGTCGGAGGCCCATCAAACTGGAGAGTTGAGGGTAGAATGAAGTGTACAGTGAAAGTGTGTTAAGGAGATACTATCTAATGGCTCAATAAAGAGTAATGTTGATATCGATTGAGTTTAACTCTCGAAAGTGAATTATGTCTGTAGAATTCTTAAGTTAGTTTATTTTTATGTTGTCCACGGTCAAGTAAAATATTGGTTATTGTAACAAAAGAAGTAAGAGAGTATTGAATGTGTATAAATTCTATTTTGTTCAGAATTCTCGTTCAATACCTATAAGGATAGATTGTCGACGAAATAACTCCACACAAAGGAGATTTGTATTTTAGAGTTGATAAATTGTGCCTAATTAATTGAAATTTGGTTCAATATCACAGCGCCATTCTGCTGTGGTGAAGTGGTTGCCTTTTGTACATATGAGTTAAATGAGAAAACAAGAAATTAATGTTTCTTCATTACGTTCAGTAGTTTCGTAATACTCCAGGTGTTTGGTTTGGCAACCATGGTGGAGTCTTAAGATTTTTTGTATCACCTGGGTAGAGCCGACGAGCAATTGTATTTGTCAGGACGAACGAGCAATACAGTATGGAGAAAACGAGACAGCTATTACGTGCCTTAAATCGGTTTACAGAAACAGAGGGAACGTAAACAGGATATTGTTTAAGCTTCGGAGGGAAGCGTAAAACTAAGAGGAGAATAAATGAATTAGAGATGTTTTCAGTAATTTTCCCATTGTGGAAGAAGGTGATGTAGACACATAACTGCATTTTATTATATATTTGCAGAAGATCGCGGTTTTGTGACTGGTATCAGAGCAAGCCTTGTCGAAAGGATTGAATGAGAAATGTTTTGGTCCGTATGCACAGGCTCTAGCAGAAACATTATTTGAAGGAGAAAGGGGAAGTATTGAGATTTTGGTGCAGCAAGTGCGAGCGTTTGTTCTTCAAGTGTCTTGCGATGGTGCATTAAAAAATATGTGTGTAGGTTTCAAGGGCCAAATGAGTTGTATGACAAGTTCGTAGAGTCCGTTATTGATTATAATTCTGCTTTGGGCGGATACTTGGAAGAAAACAAACTCGTTGGCTTGTTGTTAGATAACATGTCTGCTGCAAATAGAAAGGTAAGTGGTATGGGTCTCATCCTGTCACGTTAGTAGAATTATGATAACCAGCGATCGAAATTCAGGGTAGGGAAGAACAGACAAATGAGTACCGGAAGGAATTTCCGAAACAAAAGGAGAAAATAAGATAGTGCGGTAAATAGGAGAGAGCTATGAGCGTAGAACTTAAAGGACAAACGGGATGGGAATGTAATCGTGAAGTGGGACTTGTGAGGGTCGGGGAATAAACACATAAGCCAGGAAGATTAGTCCGGTGTGCTAACTGTGGGCTCAGTGGTCATTATATTGTGGAGAGCCGAAGGCCAGTAACAAATTATAGTGAGAGGAAATGCTTCGTGTGCGGGAAAGTAGGCAATCTTAGGTACAATTGCCCGGGAAACTCGCAAGGGCCCGAGATAGGCACCAATCCTGAGCCTACATATATGACGTAATCATCTATAGTGAAACATGGAATGAACACTTGGAACGTGTAAGGAAAGTATTGTTAAAGTTACGTGAAACTGGTCTGATGATTAATCGTAAGAAAATTTTGATTAGAAAAGAAGCAGTAAAGTTCCTGGGCTACCCTTCGTAGGAGACTCTGAAAAAATAAAGTAATGGAATACAAATTTATATTTATATTCTCACAGTACTTGGTCTAAAACTCTACTTAAAGTTTGACTGCCGAAGTTTGTTTCCTTGGATACAAGTGTATATTCATAATGTGCCCATGGAGTGCTAAAAGTGGTTTACTTCCTACAGTCATTGTGCAATCACACTTGAGAAAAAAAACTACTGTTTAAGTCTAAGGTGGAAAGTATTTTGGCATTTCCTAAATGTTGTAGTGCCCCCTCTACGGTCTGCATAGGAAAGGGATCTAATGGAACTATACTATTAAATTTTTGCATGATTTATCACTAACCTGTAATACCTGCTACCTGGCTTATTTATTTAAAATCAGAGTGAAGAAAACTCTGACTCGGATTGAACTATATAACCCCTGCTTTCAGTAGTTTATCAATTTATTCCCTGAAATATTTCAGTTTAATAGGTGAACACTGAAATGGTTTGCATTTAAATGGAGTTCCACTGGTCACTCAAATTTTATAAGGAAGCATGTCACACTGCCCTATTTTGTCTGTGATTCCATCTCTAAATTCCTATAATAACGTCTGAATTTGCCTTGAGTGTGCATCATTGTCACACTACAAACTCTTTTTATGTAACTGCCTAATACCATTTTTACACACGACTCTGGAACCAGATAAAATGTTCAGTTCCAAGAAAAATCCACAATTTTACAATGCAGAGTAAGTTTGCCTTTACTTTTTTTCAGTGTACCATTAGCAAATAAACATTTTATCTGACTAATTTGCTCAAATTTTTTTTGTAAGAACTAATTTTCTTTGCACAAAAGATCCCACCATGATTGTGATACTAAACTACGAGAATAACCCGAGTCTAGTAAAGCTAGCTTACGCACGCCGTAATATTCTACAACGACCACATTACCTCCCTATTCTATTTTTTCCTGCTTTCTTAGGGTCACATTTCCTTGTTTCCAGGCTCAGGACTGGTGCCTATCCTGGGCCCTCGCGAGTTTCCCGTACAATTTTACATAAGGTGTCCTGTTTTCCCGCACACTAAGCATTTCTTCTCATTATAATTTGTTACTGGCCTTCGGCTCTTCGCAATCTAATGACCATTGAGCCTGCAGTTAGCACATCAACCTAATCTTTCTGGCTTATCTCTTTCTCGGCTGGCCCTCACTATTCCCACCCCACAGTAACATTCCCGTCCCTTTTGTCGTTGAGATTCTACGCTCATTGTTCTTTCCCTTTTACCCCACTCCCTTATTGTCTCCTTTTGTTTTGGAAATTCCTTCCGATACTCATTTGTCTGTTTTTCCTTACCCTAAATTTCGACAGCTAGTCGTCATAATTCTACTAACGTGACAGGAATGAGACCCATACCACACTCCTTTCTAGATGCGGGAGACATGTTAGCTAAAAACAAGCCAACGAGTTAGTTTTCTTCCAAGCATCGGCCCAAGGCATTTCTCATTACTATGATCTGTTTTAGGCCACCACATGTGTCTCCGTGTTATTGTCTTGGACTTACAACATAATGAGCTGCATGCAACATTGCCAGTAACCTTTCTGCAACTGTACTGGTATGGTCACTTGATTTCCTCACAGAACAAATCCCCTGTAGAGGGAACCAGTAAGGTTGAAGTCGACCTGATACTGCAAGGCTTTTGAATCAACCCACTTCAGTATTTTTTTTACTATAAACAACACTGCAACTGTGTCAGTTAACCTTGCAAACCTAGTGGCCTCAAATAGCAAGTCGCGGAGCACTTCCATCATTAACACATCTCCTACAGGTGGGATTGCAACCTCTGATATCTCTAGTGGCAGCAGGCTTAGTGCACCTGCATGTCCTATGCCAGGCCCAGGTTTGTACACATGCTCGAGGTTAAACATAAACAGCAAAAAACTTCACCTCAGCAGTCTTGGAGAGGGTATTTCCGTGGTCTGTCTGAGTCCAGCAAATGCAAAAGGGTCTGATGGTCAGCAACAATTGTGAAGGGGTGCGCTGTCACATACTGGCTAAACTTGGTATTTTCAAAAATTAATTCTATGGCCACATAGTCGATGTTGGCATAGTTCTTCTCATGCTTGTGTAAGATGCAAAACCAAAAGACTAGGGTTTTTCACTGCCAATTTTTTCTGTATGTGCCAGCACTGCTCCTAGCCAATACTCTAACGTATCACACATCAGCACCAAAAGTTATGTCATGTCATAATTAACTAACACTCCATCTGACAGGAGAAGCTTTTTTGCAGCACAGAAAGCAACTTCATGGGCCTGAGTTTACTGCCATAGTTACGCTTTGTCAAGCAAACTGTGTAAGGATTCCACCACATTTGCCTTGTCGTTTAGGAACCTGTCGTGAAAAGTTCAGCAGCCATAAAAATGACAGAAGTTCCTACTTGCGTGTAGGGGCTGGTACATGGTGAACGGCTCTCACCTTCTCAAGCATAGGGTGCAAGTCCTTAGGGTTCTAAAAATTTCACTAATGGAAAAGCAAAGGCACATTTTGATTTCCTCAACTGCAATCCAGCTGTTTCAATATGGTTAAGAACCTGGTGCACTTGTGACCAGTGTTCCCCCTTCGGTTAACCCTATGATGAGTATATTGTCTAATGATATAATGACCTATTCACTCTGAACAATCCATTCATTGTGTTCTCTGTCAACAATTTTGAAGTTTCATGGTCCACTAACACTTGCAAATAAGTGTCAACCTAAACTATCTTATGGCGTATTGCAATGGACTACACTCAGTGCGTACTCGGTGCGCACCTTAAACTGAAAAAGTGCTGCTGTCATGCGATTGCCCGCAAAAAATTTGTATTGTTTTTGCCCTAACAACTGGAACACACCGCACTTTCAGTGCAAAACATTTTTGACAAGAAAAGATTTTCAACATAAAATTTTTCATACCCAGACATTATAAAAAAGTGAAAATGAAAGTCTGTGACGTTTGCAAAGTTATTCGTTCACTAGTCTCTCTTTTTTGGCCAAGAACTGAAGGTAGTTAAGCACTAATGAACCACTAGTTGCTACTAACCTTATCGACAATGTAATAATAAACATTATTATCAAGACAACAACCGTATTTTAGCCAATTATCGATCGCTTTATATTATTAAAATGCCGGAGTGCCAATTCATTGCAGAAATAACACCATAATAATGATTTACGTATTGTTTAAGTGTCACAGGTTGTCCCCATACTTGCACTTGGACAACCCCATTGTCTCTAGAGCTAGTGGAATAAAACTTGCCCGCGGTGCGCACTCGGAGAGTGCAAGTCACCACTGGAACACGCCGCACTGGCCTACGGTGCACCGAGTTCAGTCGAGTGCAATCATTGGAATATACTATCAGTGAAAAGCTTCCCATCTGCCAGATCAGAGAATGCCTCATTTAAAATTCGGAGTTGATAAACCTCCTTTTGGCACATCCTATTCACCGAGTATTTATAACCACCACAAAGCTGTATAACCAATAAGCCCTATGAACGACACAAGTTGGAGTAGCCCAACTAAAATAGACTACTGGCTTGTAAACCCCTTGCTCTGCTAGTTTATTTCCTTCCCCACATGATGTCGTAATGTGAATACCACTGGACATTTCCAAAAAACTGGCCTTGCTTTTGAGTCAATTTGTGGCATAGAATTCAGAATGCTAAATGACCAGCTTTGCTGCTATGTCAGAGTGCAATGAGAAAATCCAACTACTGATAATCCTAAGGGTTTCATCAACTCTGCCCCAAAAATTCTAGGACACTTCCATCCAGCCACCAGAAATAGCATGGTAGTCTATGCAGCATTTATTTGCACCTGCACCTCCAAGACCCCAAGCACGCTGAACTTTGCTTGGGACCAATAGTGCAAGAACAGTTTGGCCTTCTGGAGTTATACCATTTCTGATCATTGGTCCTCAAATATCTCATTGCTGATGATCAAAAACCAGGCCCTGTATCAACCTATGTTTCCAACTCTCGCCCTTCCAAGTGCGCTGTTATCCTTATTGGTGGTTGATTTCGGGGCGCCCTTCACTGCTAAGTGGTACACACTGTAAAGCCCGCGCTCTTCATCTGATGAATCACAGTAATCTGTTGTTGAACAACAATCTGCTTAAGTCCTGTCACGACTTCCGTTGTGAGGCAGATTTGCTATTGTTTTTCTTCTTCGTAGAAATGCAAGCTTACACCAAATGGTCAGGTTTGGAGCAATAGTTGGACACAGTGTTGTGGTGTCTGCAATGCCAGCAAAGTATTTGATCTTGGGTCTGCTTCTGTACCCTGTCCTTTGTCGACCCACTCTTGCGAGCAAAGCATGCTGTAGTACTTTGTTCCACACTCTCAAACCAAATGGTTATGCTGCATCCTGTCCAAATTCTTGAAGTTGCAGTGAGTTGACAGCCATCGCAGGTCAGTGACATACACTGACATTGTTTTGCCTTCCTTCTGGTTGCACTTGTGGAACTTATGTATCTTGACGATTTTGCTCAGCTTTGGTTCAACGTGGTTAGACAACCACGCCACAATCTACTCAATGTCAATATCACTTATTGACTTACGTAAACACAAAGATGCCACTAGACTGAACAGTTCAAACTCGCATACTGTGAAGAATATCACTTCCTGCTCAATCTTGTCGAAAACTTTGTTTCCAAACAAAAAAAAAAAAAAAAAAAAAAAGAAATGCAATATCTTCAAATACGTTTTCCAGGTATACCAACCTGGAACAAACTTACTGAATCAGCTGAACATGGTCATTCTAGGTTAGGTGTAGACAAACTTATAACACCACTGTACCTCCAGAGTTTCTCATGTTTCCCAGTACTTGTGAAATATGCATTGTCAATGACGAGTACTTAGAAAGACCATTGAGTAAGCCATTATTCCTGGATTACTTATGGCCCATTACTCGTCTTGGAAACCAGGTCGCACACACCATCAAACCAAGTCTATCAAGGTTTCTGCAATACCAACGTTCATCTTGACTGCTTACACTTATGATGTTGCCAACCTAACTTACAGTATACTACAGAATTAATATTTGGGGCATGTAAGGTCAAAGATTTTGATACTCATTCTCTTGTAGCTCTACTAATATTATATGTTAAATATGTCCATCCATGTAACATTCCCTTAAAACTGGTAGTAAAAATTGTCCTTGAATCATTTTATAATGCCAATGACGACAATAGTGGTTTGACAACAAAATATTAACATATTAAGAAACACAAAAGTATATTAGGTAAGTTGCATCAAAGCTAATACATTTTTGTTCATTATTAGAGGTTTTACTGAACCTACGCCACATTCATGCTCAAGTGAGCAGATTTATAAATAAACACATTATCATTTAACTAAGCAACATAGCAGTTATGAAGAATATTTGCAACTTACCTTCTTCCTCCTCTTCTATTGCAGGTAATTTTGGAAATTTGGCACGTTTACCTGAAAGGGTAAAAACATCACATACAGTAATTTAAAAATTAATCATGCAAACATTTAATGGAATAACAAGTTTGGGTTGCCTTTGTTATATAGGTACCTACTTAAGACATCAATCCTAAAATATCATGAAATATCAATTTTATCATACTGATATTGTTTCAATTAAACACACTCACAATCCGTGTATATGGAGTATTTTTATAGCATGCTCTAAAGAAATTATTTAACAGAAAATCAAAAGTAGTGGTAAATTGCAAACATTTGGTTAGTAGAAATGTATATAATAATAGACAAAACTATTTTAACTACCACAAATTCCAAAATAACCATAACTATACACATGAAAAAAGTATATCTGGGCAGATCTAACTAGATCTGAAATTGGCCAGATCTGGCATCAGGGATAGAGTAATGTACACTAATTCATATCTGGCCCAGATCTGGCCAATTTCAGATATAAATTTTTCAATCTGGGTACCTCAAAAGTAAAGGAAATGTTAAACAATATAACTCATTGGCTCAACCTATTAAACTCTACAACGAAACTGCTGCCGCCATATTCCACAGAACTGCTTTTCTCTAATAGTTCTCAGTCCAGTCAACCCACACACCTGAAATTTTATTGACTTCAAGATCCCTTTAATTAAATAGTTCTCTAACTACAAAAACACAGAACACTAAGCAGACATAAGATACAAACATATTACTACCTCTGTCACATAAAGGGACGTCAAGTTATGCAACAACTAGGACACTGAAAAAAAAAAACAGAATATTACATAACAGCTTATATGACTTAAAAGAGTTATTCGATTCCAAGACACTGCATAAATATTTGAAACAGGGATTTATTTAATGATTTTATGAGTCAATCAGCCAATAGATCCTTGGTATTGACATACTGCACGTCAATCACACCTTCTTGTATCTGCTCCCGTACAATGTGTTTAAGTCTTTTATGACATTCAGGGTTTTCGGATGCCTTTATTGCTGCCTGATTGTCTTCATGTAACATGACTGGTTCTTCTGGACGTAGCACAGCAAGGTCGCTGAGTACTCCTCTCAGGCAACATGCCTCTGTGGCTGATGATATTGCTGTGGCCTTCAGTCAAGTAGTGGCAATATGGCGATACGGTCGTAATAAGCTACAAGAGTCTCGGGGAGACAACATCTGTTTAAAGGTGTTACGAGAGTATTCATGCCTAAACATGGTGGCAGCGGTAAATTATGATTAGTTATCTGCACAGTGGAATTGCAACACAACCGTAGTGGTGGTGGTTTTGTTCAAAAACTAATATAAGTTCGTGCACATACATGACATGGCGGCAGATGGGATTGAGTCGAAGGCGTCACTCATTAACTTCAAACCTCTGGGACCATTGGATTTTTCGGATCCAAAAGCGTGGACTCGGTGGAAAGTGCGGTTTGAGCGATTTATTAATCTGAGTGGCAAGAAGACGTGCGATGACAGTGAAAAGATTGACCTTTTGATGTATCTGATGGGGTAGAAGGTAGACAAGATTATTCTCACATTTGAAAAGCTAACAAAAGGATGGACTTATTCTGAACTTGCAGAGGCATTAGACAAACACTTCAAACCACGAGTCAATATAATTTTTGAACGGTGTCAGTTCAACACGCGAGTCCAGAATGTGGGCGAAAGTGCGGAAGAATTCATAACAAGCCTACATATCCTCGCCGATGTGTGTGAATATGGGCCTTTGAAAAATGAGCTCATTTGTGATAGGATAGTAGTGGGCATGCGGGATGTGTCAATTAGTGAAAATATTAAAATGAAACGTAGCTTGACACTTTAAGAGGCAGTGAATATGTATCTGCAAGGGGAGCTACAAGCATCGCAGACACAGGTGTTGCGGCAAAAACAAGCAGCAAACGTCCTGCACGTGGACTACCAAAACGAAGCCAGATCACATCCTCGACCCAAAGGAAGTTCGTCAAAATGGAAAAACACACACATTGGAGGGACGTACCCGGGAAACAGAGGTCAGTACCAATTCAGGCACCAAACAAACAGTTGTGACAAGTGCGGGGGTAGTCACAAAGAACGAGGGAACTGCCCAGCCAGAAATGTCACATGCTTTTCATGCAGTCGTCAATGTCATTTTGCTAGACAGTGTAGAAAGGCAAAGCTTGTCCATAATGTAAATAAAGGTTCAGACACAGATGATTACACAACAGACTTTGTCATAGGGCAGGTTATGTTCGATGGAGGTAGACCGAGACCTAATCCCTTTGCTGTAGAAATTGAGATTGTGGAGTTAGGAAGAAGGATGAACTTCTTAATAGACACAGGAGCTGATATCACATGCCTCAACAGTGAGATTGCAAGTTCCACGAACTTGAGGCTTGATAACCAGTCTACCAAAGTTAGTGGCCCAGATGGGTGTCCCTTAAAGGTTGTAGGCACCAAGTCTTTAGGATTCGTGCATAGAGGGCAAACACAACAAATAACTGAATATTTTATTGAAAATCTACTTAATGCCATATTAGGTAAAGATGTGATTCAGGCCTTGAAGGTTGTTCAAGTCTTGAACAAAGTTAATGTTGACAGGGAGTTCACACGTATCTTTAGTGGTCTTGGTGCAATGGTAGAGGATGCCAAACTGTATGCCTTGACCACACCGAGGTTGGTGCCTTTACCTTTGTTAGGAAAAGTTAAAAAAGTGTTGGTAGAATGAAGGAGTTGGATGTTATTGTACCAGTAGAAGGCTCTACAGAGTTTTGCGCACTAATGGTGGTAGTTGAAAAGCGGATTTGTGATTTTACAGAATTGAACAGGTACGTTGAAAGAGCAGTCTTTCCAATTCACAAGGTGCAGTATCGTTGTCACAGCTCAAAGGTGCAAAAGTGTTCTCCAAACTAGATGCTAACTCTGGGTTTTACCAGGTCCCATTGAACAAGAAGAGTCAACCTTTGACCACATTTATTACTCCGTTTGGGAAATACATGTACAAGACGTTACCCTTTGGATTAAACGCATCTCCAGAATATTTCAGCCTTAAGATTGCTCAGGTCTTGGATGGTGTACCTAACATTCTGCACCATGCAGATGATGTCCTGGTCTTTGGAGAAACAGTGGAGCAACATGAAGCAACGCTGCCGGAAGATTTAACCAAGTATAGTAACAGTGACATTACAATCAATTAGTCTAAAAAAGTTTCTGGAGCCAACAGGGTCACATTTCTAGGCCACGATATATCAGCTGAAAGAATTTCCATAGAAGCTAGCAGAGTTAGAGCACTTTCCAAGTTTACAGAACCTCAGAACAAGGCAGAATTACTGAGGTTTCTATGAATGGTGAATTATGTGGGAAATTTCATACTAGGGAAGAGCCAAGTTCTCGAGCCGTTAAATGAATTGTTGAAGGAAAACCAGGAGTATTTGTGGGGACCTCATCAGCAGTTAGCTTTCGAGAAAGTTAAGGAACTCATGGTTCAAGCACCATGTCTGGCTCATTACGACATGGAAAACAATTGATCGTTAGTGCAGACAGTTCATCATATGGGTTAGGATGTGCCTTGTTACAGGTGACCAAGGACAATTTTCGAGAAGTTGTCAGCTATGTTTCTAGAGTGCTGTCAAAAACTAAGCGTAGGTATGCTCAAATAGAAAAAGACGCATTGGCCCTTACGTGGGCTTGTGAAAAGTTTCAAGAGTACATTTTAGGGTTAGCAGTAATTTTGGAGACTGATCACAAACCATTAGTTCAAATATTACAAACTAAAAATGTTGACGAACTGACACCTAGGCTCCAATGGTTTAGAATAAGGTTGATGAAGTATGAGTACTCAGTGATTTATGTACCAGGAAAGCAGTTGTGCCTTGCAGACTGTTTATCAAGAAATCCAATTCAGGGCAACGAGGTTTCGGGAGAAGAGTTGTCAGCAGAAACTTCAGCTCATGTGAATATGGTGGTAGTCAATTTATCAGTTGCCTAGAATATCTTGGAACTCATCAAAAAACACCAACACACTGACCCTATTTGCCAAAAATTGGAGTTTAATTGTATAGAGGGGTGGACGAAACAAAAAGACATGTCTAAGGAAATGGCTGTAAATCAGTACCAGGGAGAGATCTCAGTTAATGAAGGATTTCTTCTAAAGGATGCCAGGCTAATAATACCTCCAGAGTTGCAAGATTATGTACTGAAACAATTGCATAAAGGGTATCCGAGTGTTGGCAAATATAGAGCCAGGGCTCGATAGTCAGTTTGGTGTGTAGGACTCAGTATGCAACTACAATCGCTTGTTGAGAACCGTGTGGTCTGTATAGAGGAGTGTAGTAATCCCAGAGAACCTTTCATAAAGGAGCCCCTGCCAGATTAGGCTTGGCAGAAAGTGGGCATAGATTTTATGAAATATCAGTGGAAATGGTATTTGCTAAATGCTGATTTCTACTCCAAATATTTTGAATTATTATGGTTACAGCACTTAACAGAAAACTCTGTTATTGAACAGTGTAAGGCAGTGTTTGCAAGATTTGGTATACCAGAGTATGTTAGAGCAGATAATAGACTTCAGTTTAAGGGAAAGTTTGCAGATTTTGCAAAACAGTATGTATTCATGCACAGAACAAGTAGCCCCTACTACAGTCAGGCGAATGGCTGTGCAGAAGCAGCAGTCAAAACAGCTAAAATACTGCTCAGGAAAAGTGAAGATGTTCACGAGGTATTGATATTCTTTCGTTCTGCTCCAACAGAGTATGGAGTGTCTCCGATGGAGATTATGATTGGACGAAGAGTTAGGACAACAGTTCCAGAGTTCAATCCCTTTCATAAAGAAGCAACCAAAGACTTACCAGCTAAGATGAGAAGGAAAAAGGAGTATCAACGGCAACTGTATGATCGGAAATACTGAACACAACAATTACGGTCATTAAAACGGGGTGAGAAACTCTGGATCTCGGATCGTAAGGTTTATGGGCAAGTGACGGCTACTACTGAAGATCTTAATTATCCAAGGTCGTATTTGATTGAATCGGCAGGGACAGTGTACAGACGCAATCGAAGACATTTGCAGCCTTCTCCCAGAACACAAACACCTCACCGGAAACTCAGATGATGATACTGGTATCGAAGGACAGCTGGGACCGGAATGGAGAGGATGGCCGGATGAAGAAAGGGCACAACCAACCAAGTTAACCACACAAGTCGGCAAAGCAGCAGAACAAAGTGGTACCAATATGAGAAAGTCTACTAGAGAGAAGCCGCCTCCTGCTTGGATGGATGATTATGTGAAATCATGAAGTAAGGAACGGTGCAAAGTCTTTTCAAGATGAAATGTTTACTGTAAACTAGTAATTATTATTAAACAGTCAGTGCAAGGAATGTGTAACACTTAGGTGTGGGTGTGTGTGTGTGTGTGTGTGTGTGTGTGGGTGTGTATATATATACACATAAATTTGGAAATGTTGTTAGTGTCCTAAACTGTTAAGTGTAGTTATTGTAGAAGTTTGAATGTATTACAATGTAGAGTATGGTTCCTGTAAGTGTCCAATGCTATGTCATAAGCTGTTAAATGTGTTACCATGTAGAGTATGATTCCTGTCAGTGTCCGAGCTTTACAATAAAAAGGGAGAGATGTTGTGGCCTTAAGTCAAGTAGTGGCAGTATAGCGATACGGTCGTACTAAGCTACACGAGTCTCGGGGAGACGTCTGTTTAAAGCAGTTACGAGAGTATTCATGCCTAAACAGAGCTGACTGCCATGCATTTGGCCTCCATTGAGGAAAGTGCCATTGAAGATTGTTTCCTAGAACTCCATGTCACTGGGCATCCCAAAACTAGAAAAACTGATCCGGAAGTAGATTTTCTGTCTTCGTCTCCTCCTTAGTCAGCATCCACTTATACCTCCACTGTTGTCACTGTTGATTAACGCCTGTACACTAGCGACAGATTAAAAAAATTCCTTCATATATTGTAAAACACGCTTCAGGGCTGCCAAAGTTCAGTGCTTGCACAGTTTTGGTACCTGAAGACAAAACTACGTGCAGCACTCAAGTATGTTCATGTCCCCACTGCAGCATACACCAAGCTTCCTATCTGCTGGCTTCACCTTGTTTCCAGTTCTCTGCTTTCATGTTGTCAGTCAATTTTTAACTATCTTGAAGGATGTGTCTATACGAGTTGTCACAGGTCTGCAATTTTTTCTCCCATACTTGATCAGAGTCTATTTCAAGAAGGGTGTTTGATTCAGCTTGAGTATTCCCCTTATCCTGTCTTGAGATATGCAGATACATACACAGTTAGATGCTTCTCCAAGGTCATTCATTTTAAAAATTCTTCTCCAGGTTTTGTTTAACCTTTTGAACTTCCATTTCTTCATTTCCCACAATCAACACACCATCTACATAAAGTAACACATGCACAATTGTTTCCTTTGAGCCCTTCACATACAAACAATAATCATGTTTTGACCTCTCAAAGCCATCTTGTTCCATTACATGGTTGAATCTCTTATTCCAATATTTTGGA
>PNEQ01082596.1:0-32007 GCA_003012365.1 Medauroidea extradentata | reverse complement strand
AGCTAAGCTGAGTTCTCAATGCTAAACTTTCAAAACAAACTTTCGCGGGTGTTTTTCAAAACAACGTGCTTGTTTACTGCCAGATATCGTTCGGGTGGTCATAGCAACTTGCAACTGCCCGTCCTGCCATTTCGCTGCCAGCGAAAAATGGCACTTGCCCTCGGCTGGTAAAACTGGCAGACCACGCGAACAAACCTATGGTGGCAGTCATTTCTGGCAAAACTGGCATCTGCTAGTTCCACCCGAACAGCATACCAAAAAAACACTTCCGGTAAAACGAACGCCTTCTGGCAGAAAACTAGCAGAACTGGCACAAAACTGGCAGACTGGCAGTCCACGCGAACAAACCTATTTACATTGGTAGTTAGGCGAGTGTCCAGACCTGTACTTCTACGACCGTGCTCTACAGTAATAGATGTTTTGATAAAACGCACGTCAGTGTTACAATCTCTCTCTTCTCTCTTTCTTCTCTCTCTTTCTCCAAGTTACCTTTGTAATTCCATATTTTGAATTTCTGTGAATTTCAATGTACTATTTTTGCCCTTATGTATATACTTCGGTTCTACTGAATGACAGTTTAGATTGCACGCAAAAAGTCTGTTTATTATGTTACTTAAGATATCTACATTCAAAAGCCTCCAAAAAATGTTATTTTTTTTGTTAATGTACGATCCTGGATGGAATGTGTACGATATTTTCGGGAACAGGGTACGATCCTGACATTTCTCGTCAAAGCTGGCAACGCAAGTTCCAGATACATAATATATAAATTATTTTAATTATATATTGTTTTAGGTGTTTTAACAATTTTACAAGTGAAGTCACGAAAATTGTGGAGTTTAAGACGAAGTACGAGGTAAACGTTAAACATTAAAATCATAACACAAGTTCGAAAATGTTACACTTAATATTGACTGCAACCTAACCTCTGTGATTCGTCGCACAGCATGTTTGTTAAAGAGAAATTAATTTGTGTTTGTGAACGGTTTTTGGTAGTCGTGTATTACAGATTTAGTTTTTGGGTTAGGAGCATCCTGTTGTTCATGCTGTAGTTAGGTAGTTTACTTAGGCAGAGATTTCTGTCAGTTTTATAGTGATTTTAAATAAACAGTAACTTCAGTTAGTATTGTGGGAATTTAAAAACTGTATGTAATAAGGAAGAAAGTTCTACGATTAACGGCTTGTTTTATTTTAAACCTACCATTATTTTATTTTAAGTAGCCACCAGCTGATCCTGTGAGTCTAAAATGCTCATGGAATGTGGGTGTTGTCATTAAGTAAGTTAATATACATTTCACAACACAAAACACTTAATAAGTAAAACATACATACATAGATATAAACAAATACAAAATTACGTACATTGTTTTGCGTAATGCATCACAAAGTTATGCACATATAAATAACTTGCATAAATTGATTAACTTGGTACATCACAAGGTTTTTTAGTGAAATATTAAGGTTTAAAAAATATTCCTAGTGACATAAAATTAGCCTACTGCATCAGCTTTGAAAGTGAAGAGTTTTTTGATTAAACATTTCATACAAATAGAGTGTAACTGATGATAAAGAAAACTATTACAATGTAGTATGAGTCCGAGCAGTATTTAAGTATTCCTCAGCAGAATAAAAGCTCTTTCTTGAGACTTTGCATAAATTTTTAAGATGAGAAGGAAGTGAATTAAAGATCTTGATGGCAGTGAAATATGCACCTTTTTGGTACAGAACAAGTCTGTTCATAGGCAAGTTAAAATTATCTTTAGTTCTTGTGAAGTATGTGTGCAGAGATGAATTTAGTTTAAAAGTATCTAAATTTGCAGTCAGGTATAACAGTAATGAGTAAATGTATTGACAAGGCAGGGTGAGAATTTTTTGCGCTATTAATAAAAGTCTACATGATTCTCTACTTTTTTTAGTCAAAATTCGTATGCCTTTTTTTTTTGCATATTAAAATACCATTTTTGCTTCTGGTGAGTTTTCCCATATAATTATCCCATAATTCATTGTAGAATGAAAATAAGAAAAGTGCTGTACATAACTTTCAAAGCCTAAATATAAGTTTAAGTCTTGTGGCAACCATCCCGGAAATGCAGTTTGTCTGGTTTTGAAACTTTAGTTCCTGACCATTGTAGGAAAACAAAGTTCAGCCAGCGATGTAATGCAGCGAATCTCCCCTGTCTGGATTAACGATTCATTCACAGAATTTCACCTGCTCTGGCCTTGTGTCAGCAAATTTGTGTTGAGGAAAGTGTCTTATACACTTGTCTTCGGCAGTTCGTCACCTGTAAGTTACTCCCCTTTAGTTAATAGGCAGAACAACTTTCCTCACCCTCCTTCACCATTCGTCGTATTGTGTATCATGACCAGCCTTTTCACTTTAATCCTTTCTTTCAAGGGATTCCACCCCCAAATAATATAAATCATTTATGACTGCGGTGTTCCCTTATTCTCCACCGTCTTACCCTGCCTTCGTCTATTTTTTCTTCATGTCTTTTTTTTTATTAAGGAGAAACAAATCTATTATTTATTTTGTACTTGCAAATGTCTTTTTTACAATCTGTTACAATACATAAATTTGATATCGTTATTACGTCAAGGAAATGAACATTCATAAATTAAACTACAGAATACAAGTACATTCACAAGCAGAATAATAGAATCAAAGTAAAGAAAAAAAATCAAACGCCTCCTTGAGCAAATGATTGCTCTAGACGGAGACCGTCATAATGGAATACTAGCTAGCAGGCAGTGACAGAATTTAAAATTGAAATCAGTTAAAAAATTAATAACAGTTAAAATTCAGAATGCTAATGTAACATACATACAGTACATATACAGATAGTAACATAGTTAACTCTAAATAAGATAAAAAAATCTATCGCAAACTTAAAGATTAGTTCATGAAATATAAAGACAAAATCTGTGATTATACAAGTATCATAATTACAGTATCACATCAAAACAAAAATATAAAAAAACAAATCTAAGTTAATTCACAAACTTTAGGGAAACAGAATGTCAAATGACTGTGAATACTAATATAGCATTTTTACATTATGGTACATACATAGGCAGAATAATATCAGTACCAGATCAAATCACACAACAGACACTAGGAAATTTGGGACGTCAAAAGAAAATGTATACTAGTGTAACTTAGAATTACACAGAGTACTTACACAGAAAGTATGATATCAAAATTAACCATTAATTACTAAAAATATTAGGTACTAGCTTTAAGAAATAACTTTAATAAGATTTAAGATTAAGATCAAATAAGTGTTAACTAGTGTAACATACATACTGTTCATACACAGTCTGTATCATGACAGTATTATTACAATGCAAACCTCTAAACACTGAGAAAGAGGAGAAGAGCAAAAAAAGAAATTACTAATTTTAATGTATAAACTTAAGATTATTGAATAAAAGTAAAATAGAATGTGATTACTGGTGTATCCTACATATAGTACATACCAACAGTATCATTTATCCGTATCATAACAACTAAACTTATAAACACTATCAAATTATTCTATTTGTATATTGCACAAACTTGAATATTAATCAAACAGAAAGTCAAAAGAATGTGACTACTAGTGTGAATCATACATACACTGCTGTACAAAAGCAGACTGTATCATATCAGTAACTTATCATTGACAACAAACAAACACTACAATTTTTTTTTAAAGTACAAACATCAATTTTAATTAAATTAACAAGTCAAAAGGAAAACTACAAAACAGAACATATTGCTGACCATCTTTGAACCTTCTCCAACTCCCGTAACCCTGATTCCACATGTGTGTCCCATTCTGTTGCTGCTTGTACCAATAATTGGCTGTACCATTGTAATGTAACTTCTCCCTTTTCCTTCACGGCACGACTAACTACTTTTGATACTCTTCCCAGGATTCCTAGAGCCCTTATTTCCTTAGAAACCACTCTGTATGTGCTTTGTTTATGTATGTACTGTGACAAATCCTCTTCATTGTAAAATATGTGAAATGAAAACCTTAATGCTATATAAACAAGCAAATAAATAATTCTATAGCTGCATTCTCCACCGTAAGTTACTCTGCAACATGGAGTTTATCCCTTCTGTTCTCTTAAGCCCACTACACCTGGTATATTCAAGTCCTCTGCCTGCCCCTCAGTTGGTCTTTGATTACCTCAGTTATATGCCTCCCCTGTCCTGGTAGCCTGTACGCTGCCAGTACTGTGATACTTCTACCCCACATATTTCCTTAATTTCCATTACTTCATTTTCACTTATCCGTTCTACTGAACTCTTCAAGCTTTTCCTGGTAGAGGACCTGGGTTCGATTCCCAGCTCCCCCAATCCTGATTTCTGTTATCTTATGTTTTTCCCTATATCACTCCAGGCAAATGCCAGAATGGTTCGTACGGCCATTGCCTTTTTCTCTCTCGTTTGTTGTACAGTCATTTGGGGTAACTTTGTACCGGTCAGGGAAACTTTGTACCACCAACATAGTTTAAATTCAAATGAAGTATTTTAGAATTTAAAAATACAGCTGTATTCTAGATGAATGAATTTGTAAATCTTGAAGTTTGCGTAGTGTTTCAATACCACAATGCTATTATATAAAATAAGATGCCTGGTATAATCTTACCTCAAAATGGTACAAAGTTACCCCAAAAGACTGTATGTCCCAACCATTTGTTCCTTCTCTGAATGTCCTTGCTGTCTGCAAAAGTATATGTTTATATACCTACCAACTAATCCTACCTTTTCTTATGCCATTCCTTGTCCTCCACCTTCCCTATCTCTTTAAATTATCCTGCTTGCATTCACCATCACCTCTTTGTTTGCCCATGTTTCCACTGCTATTATTATATTTGCCCCATATCCTTCAACTGTAAGGATGTGAGCATTAGAGGCTCTTAAGTGATGTAGAAATATGGTTGACCTTCAAGTGCTTATAAAATACCTCATCACCACAACTAGCCAAGCATTGAACTACCGTGCAAGATTCCCACAGAACCATTTTTACTTTGGGATTTCCAGCCACAACACAATCATTTTATTACACGCTATAAAAGGTTCGCTGTACAGGCCTATCTATTCCGAGGCTCCTAAAACTGAATACTTTTACTCAAAAATTGCTGTGAAAAGTTTCGATTCAGCCATTTTTGCACTCAAAATTATTCATTTTAGAAATTAAAGTGGTGTGGCAGATAAATAGGCCTATGTAAGGGTCCTTAAATGCTTTTCATTGCCTAATCACATACAATACATAGAATGGCTTCCAAATAAAATAAGGATAATTTTCTTCACAATCCTTGTAGGCAGTGCCCTTAAACCAGAAACTCTTCAGCTTGCTGTACACACTCCTACAGTTTAGATTAGGTTCATTACATAATTATTTATGATTGTACATCTTTGTTTACCCATCTCTTCTTCCCTATGCACTTCCTTGTCAATATTTTCCAGTCTACTCACTTCTGAACTCCATTCTTTGTGGTTGCACCTTACCAGTGGTTAGTTATGCCCTTCCTGCACAATTCTAACCCTCTCCAACCAACCAATGTATCTCCCTGCCTGGCAGTTCCTCCAAAATATTTCATGCTCTGTCAATCCGTAGCAAAGTGGGGCTGTGTTTCAAGGGAAGTGATCCTAAGCAATAAGTACACTGTGGAACTGTTCGATTGGCAGATGTTGGTACTGTTGTGTACTGGTTACACAAGCAGCACTTGGAAGTTCTTGAAATGTGTTAGAAATACAATAATAAAACAGGTTTTCCAAAATAGGTACTATTTACAGTATTTTTCACCAACATCTTACCTCACTGTTGTAAAATAACGGCATATGTTTTCATGATTACTGTATTTGTACCCATCATGTTTAGAGTTGTGAAAAAATAAATTTCTGGCATGTAACAAAGTCAATTTATTGGCAGCTAGAGCTCACTGACATTTTTGGTTTCTGTTTAGGTAGCATAATGCAACAGATGCGCAGCTCAGTGCGCACACAGGGCGATGGTATGGAGAATGTGCTCCCAGGTGAGGGTGATTGCCGTGCGGAAGTGGAGGCTCTGCCCACCAGTAGCAAGTACCTTCTGGGTGACAAGCTCATATACCGGCCAGCAGCAGATGATAGTCGCTACTCCCCTGCCCCACCTGTCATCACCGGCAAGGTGATCCATCTTGTCCCCAAGAGTGTTGCCCAGTCGCGCAAGGAGCGCAAGATACTCAAGAGTCTCAAGCTGAAAGAGCCCAAGTTCGTGCCGTACGAGCCGTACAAAGCTGCCGTCAACCCAATTGTGCCACCCAATCATAAAAGCAGGACTGAAAGGAAGCGTAGCCTGGCCGCTAGTCTTGCGAGTCTCAGCCTCGATGGTGCTGCGGAGACTGACGTCGCTCATGCAGAATCTGATGGCGTAAAGAGTGAGGGTATAAACAAGGAGTGGGAGGAGGAGAGGAAGAGTTTACGGGCAGAGTTGAAGATGTTGAAAGAAGAGAATTCGCAGTTAGAGAGCCAGCTTAAGTTCCAAGCTCAAGTGAGTACCGGTACACCACATTATTGCAAGTTGTCTTTAGTTGTTAATAAAGGTGTAGATACGTAGTGAGACAACTTCAAGTTCTGGCAAGTTACCCATGTTAAAGGTAAATCAAGAAGGTAATAAAGAAAGTTGCAGTTTTTTTTTCCAACAGACTATAGAGGTAACAATTTCTGCCATTTGAATTTTCTACTGTCATCTGTGTTTTGGACCAATACAACTGGTTACATAAATGTATCTACCTTATTTCCAAATTATAAATAGTTATGCTATCAGTGTTCATAAGTTATATGAATGAAGCACAGTCTAATGAAACTCATTGGTTCTGCGTCATATTGGACTAGTTCACTGGAAACATGTCACAGCTAGCATAAGTATAGATCAGTAAACAAACAAGTACATGTTCTTTATGTTTGTAATTTTAGTTCACATTCATCAGAACAATAACACAGTATGATTCTCAATTCATTGAAGATGAGTCAGTAACTTGTAATTCAATTCCTAGCAATATGAAGATAAGAACAAGTCAACATTAGCTACTGAAAGCATGTATTTTTGTTCCGAAAAGAGTAACAGTATGGAGCTTGTAGTCACTTCATACAAATTAGGGGCATTGCCAGAATAGTTGCTTTCAACTTGGAACTCCGCCAAACATGTTGATTTCTGCTGTTGCTACACACCATATGTGATGAAACTGTATAAACGCATGCTTCTTCTTTGGTCTGCGCGATAGAATACAAACACACACATGAGAGGACGAACACGTTTCCCCGCAGAAGCGCATTTGCAATGTTTCACCAACTAGGCGGGCTTCATCGGGCAGTGAGTGGAGGCACGCTGAAGTCTTATTGTCTTGCATTGGTTTGTAATAAGTTAACCTGACGGCCAGAGGGCAAACTAAGGTGTGGCAGGAAATTCAAAAGAAGACAGGGGTTAACTGATATTAAGGCTAGGTGTTTGTCTGGATTTTGTGATGTATTGCTGTGCCAGTTCGTGGTGTCTTAACTTAGCACTCTTATAGGTTAGTTGAATATAGTATTTATATGTATTACATATCTAGTCTAATTTTATCCAAACTAAATTTATGTAGCTTTGGATAATAAACTTGAGCAGTTGTCTGTTCAGTTCTGGTATTTTAAAATGGTGTTAGTTTCAAGCCTGAGGTTCTGGGTTTGTTGACTATAGTTTTTCGCTAGAGGTGCTCCAGTCGTCTGAGCTGCGCCTTCCCCTTTTTGACTTCGGACCTGCCTCTCCACTGGCCATGGAGGGGAAGGACTGGAGGAGGGGAGGGGGTAGTGTCGGCGGAGGGAGGGGCATAGGAGTGGACGCCTGGTGAGGCGAGCTCACTCTTGTGTCAGGTGTGGTAGAGAGAGGTTGTGTGCTGAAGGCGTTGCTCTCCTGGGCACACCGGGCCTGTCGAACTTGGCTGGCTTCGAGTGGGGAACCGAGGAAGGATCCTGGCAATCCCCTGATATATCAGGAGGCATGGCTTGTGCTTGCGTGAGCGAGTGCTCACGAGGACGACTGTGAATTGAGCTACAGTGAGAATGTTTCGCTGGAACAGCAGATCGGTGAGTGAGACACGGAATGAACTTCATTTCTTCCAGCGGGACATTTACCGCTGCTGCGAAGAATGTGGCGCCGACTGCATTTTGAAAGTCGTATGGGATTTTATGTAACGAAGTGGTTACGGCTACTGGGGCGTAAGAATTTGCTAGGGACAATTATTTGTGCCCTCAAAGTTGGTCTGAATGAGGTGTGGACAGGTTGCAGGCAGATCTGGGCGGAAATGGGATTAAATAGAATGGTTTCACGTACTTAAAAGTGACGTCTTTCTATTGGAGAGCATCAGTGGGCAAATTATGTTGTACCTGATTTGATGTGCCTATTATTTAAGGTGGTGTTGAATGGAGAATAATCGTATGTTCAACGTGTTATTGTGTGTTACAGTAAAAGGAATATGTGTAAATAATTGGAGTTGTTAAAGACATTGAGTTGGAAGGAAAGTTAGTGTAATTCGAATGGGACAACATTTTGCATGTAAATCGGAACTAACAAAATTATATAGCGTTTTAAATTTTACTGTTTTGTGTCTCTAATTCAAGGTTTTCTTTAAGCAACTTCATCCCCAATAACATGTATTGGTAGTGATCTTGGGACTTGCCCTGTGTTTCATTTGTGCTAGATTACGGGAACCTGGTTTTCAGAAGTAAATTGCCTCGTGGGTACGAGCAAGAACGGCTCAAACTGATTAAAGAATATTTCTTTAGTTAAGTAATTAACAGTGCTTTTTTTCTTGAAAAAATTAGTGTAAAGTAGTAAATTCTATTTTCTACAAAATGGGGCAATGGTTTTATATCTGCTCAGTCTTAGGCATTAAAAAAGTAATTCTGATGATTACAGTAGGAATGAGGGAAGTAACTGGAGTTAGATAAGTTGATGGTGGGTGGGGTGTGTGGCAGGTGAACGGGGAGTTGAAGACCCTGCTGGTGGCGGCGGTGGGGGAGGACATGGAGGTGCGGGTGAACCATTTGACCGAGGACAAACTGCAGCTGGCTCGGGCTCTGCTGAGCTCGGCCCAGCGTCTGTCCACACACCAGGAGCAGACGGAGTGGCTGGCTGGGCAATGCGAGGTGTGGCGCAGCAAGTTCCTTGCCTCCAGCCTCATGGTGGAGGAGCTGGCACGCTGGAAGGCTGCCCTCCAGGCTGGATCCACAGAGCTGCAGGAGGCTCTCAAGAGACTGCTGGAGGAGCGCCGCACTCTCAGAGACTCCCTCCTCCACACATACAGGTACCACCTGCCTCTGCATTACAATACGTTAAATTTTCCTACATTGGTAATGCAGACATACCAGGGATCGTTTACGAGTGGATAATGCTATATGATTTCCATGTCCATTCCAGTATTATTAATTTGGTTGAACACTTAAGTACTGAACCTTTTGAAATATACAATATGCCAAGGCTTGGAAAGTTGCAGTTCAAGTTATTTTCTTGTAAAAAAAAAATAATTCAGTCAAGAACATGTTTAGGATGTATAATATAATAGCATTTCATTTTTAAGTTAGTAACAGCCACAATGTTAGGACCAAGTTGTAAAAACCAGCATTATATTAACTTCATTGAAGCAAAGTAACGGACATTTGTTAACCTAAAAACATTTCTGCCAAGCCCAACGTGTATATAGGAGTAATCTAGGGGAATCTTCCCAGTTTTAGATCTGACAGAAAGCTAATCACCAAAATCACAACATTATAATTTTAGTACACTATCACTTCATTCACAATGTGCTCAAAGCCAGCATTGTGATATGAGGTTATGTTGTCAGTTAGTAAGCAAAACAGGTTCGGCCATAATAAGTGGCATATATGGACGTTAATTTCATCATAATTCACATTTGTACGCTGAATATCAACTGAAACGCAATTAAGTAAAATATTCTTATCGACAAGTATGTAGCTCTTGTTCATGCAAAACATATTTTTCAGCGAGTCGAGTGGCGAGTGTAATTTTTTATTTCACGGTTAACAAACTGCATAGATACAAGAAATATGTTAACACAGTAACTAACACGTTTTTGACATCAGTATTGTTATTTAATTTTGAACATGTATTAAAGTAAAATAAAAATACTTTCAAGAACAATTGACAGTCAAATGTAACCAAATATTCAATTATACTAGATGACTTCTGTAAATAAAATACATGTTCAGTTGTGTCATGTTGTTACTACTATTGTAGCGATACTTATTTGGTTACTTCATCAAGTACAACTTAGCCTATATAAGTAATGCTTCAAGTTTTAGTACTTCGTGAAGTAGCAGTTCATAAATTCAACGCTGAAATAAGTATTGCTTGGAGAATAAACATTACTTCATGAAGTGCTACTTACTTGCCAAAGAAACCTTTGACTATGAATACCATCCTTTGTGAAGTTTATAACTGTAGCGTAAAGCAACATGCAGTCGAACAGGAAGTTTTAAATGAATAGCTGTGACATTTTGCTTCCATATAGCAGGCTTAACTGTGCAGTTAGTGGAAATCTAAATTAGTTGTTATTAAATGTTAATAAAGTGTATAGAATACAAACACTACAAATCAATTTTATTTGATACTAATCTACAATTGTTGCATTCAAGAGTAGGCTGCTCGGTTTTGTTTTGAACCACAGATACTTCTTCATATCTATTGTCAGGCCCTCATAACTCAAAATGGGATAATGAATACTTAATCAAAGATTTCTGAATTGAGGGTATCGAGAGTGACAATTTATGTTTAAAAAATATGTACTTTTATGGAAGAATAACAATGCATGTGATAACAAACAATTCATTTGATTTAGTATTATCAAAAGCTGCATGTAATAACATTTGTATTATGAAGATATTGTACATAGCCACCAATGAGTAAAAATTAAAATGGCATTTAATTTCGTGCTGTGATGTTGGATTCTGTTCAATTTCTGACATCTTGGGCGAAAATAAGATCATAATTTTTTAACATGGGAGTTACCTATTTATTTTGCTTTTTATTTATTTATTTGGCATTTTATGTGCCATCGATAAGCGCAATGCCTTGGTAGAGGAACAGGAAGGAAAGGGGGTAGAGGTTGGCAAGGGCCGTTGAAAGAAGCATCTAGCATTCATCTGGAGTGATTTTGGAAAACCCTGGAAAACAGAAATCAGGATTGCTGATGCCGGGGATTGAACCCGGGACTTCCTGAATGTGAGACGAGTGTTTTAGCACTGTTCCACCTTTCTTATTGTATACTATATCTCTATAGTCAAGTGACAGTGTTGGTTGGAAGCCTTTTCTCACCCCCTTTTGATTCTAGTTATTCAGAATAGCAGCATCATTTATCAATCTTTGCATTACTATCCTGGAAGCATAATTCTCATGTTATGGGGAAATCAAGACACACAGTTAGGTTAGGGTATTGTCCTCACTATTCTGTCAGATTTTCATCCTTCCCAATATGTAGGGACCCTAATTGCTCAAGAGAGTTCAGAGGAATTTCTTAATTCAAGTCATTTGTTCCTCCCATGAAGTATTCCTCCTGATATGTACTACAGAGTACATACTGTATGTACACAGAAAGATGTCCCAAAAGGGAGGCAGCAGTAAGGAGATAAAGAAATTTCCTAACTTATAAGTTCTAATCTTTACATCTGTGTGTCCGTACTGTGAAGGGACAGGCCTACCTGCTTGTTAACCCTCTTGTGTAGTTGGGCTACTAAATGAGATACTATGTAGTGGATCTTCACTGAAAGATTTTTAATTTATTTGAATGAAAGCATATTATCTTTACAATATCAACAGTGCAGAGGACGTGTGTTTATAATCACAACTCTGCACACTTTACACCTTAAACCAAACAGTTTTGTCTCTGTTGCAACCAGAGATGGAAAATAAAACATGTAAAATTGTACAGTATTATATATTATGTTCTGTAAAACAATGTACGTAGAGAAACCCTAATTTTTACATGTCTGAAGAGGTCTGGAAAAATTGTAGTTAAATTCTAGAAAGTGTTATAAAAGGAAACTTTGTGATGTAAAAGTAACAAATGGAATCATAAAAATCTATGGGATGTAAGATGTGTTTCCGAAATCTTGCTAAATTTTTATGTAATAGTTAATAAGCAGTTTGCAAAAGTGAACATTTTTGAAGCCCTTATTTTTTTCCTTTCAGTTATTTTTAGTTTCGTGACACATTTAATATAAACAAAGCATCGTAAGTAACAACGAAAGTGTATAGGATTGTACCGTACTAAAAAGATAATGTCTAAGCAAATATTTTTTTCTTGGCAGGGTAGTCTTCAAGAGTGCTCACTGTATCTCAAACCACCTGTACTCCAGTTTGTATGCCCGCTGCAAGTTTAGACAGAAAAATAATGTTTAAACAAACTATTTTCCCCCTTGCTGCAGCATTATTGTTTTTTATTATTTTCATGAATTTATTTGGTGACTATACTGGTGTTTATTCATCATAAAAATTACCTTTATTGTTAGTTACTACAACATTTTTTACACTCTATTACTTTTTGGTATTAATAATCTATTCATGTGTGTGGTTATACACTAAAGTATCATACATTTTTTAGGGTTTTTGTGTAATTACAGTGATACACTGTTGTAATAAAATTTTGGTTATATATTTTGAATAATACGATGTCAATGGTATTTTAAAAGCAAAGGCGACTCTAAAATACTAAAAATTTTACTTTCGCTGTGGCAGCAGTGGTGAAACAGATTGCATTTGAGAGAACCCAGCTTCAATTTACAAGTAAGTAAGGATGTTTCCTTAAATAAGTTTTAACCTTTTTCCCCGTGTCCAAGTCCATGATGATGATAATCTTGTTTGATGTAAAGCCTTTTTTAAAACAGGATTTTGCTAAACCACTTGGCATTTCACATGCTTCCAACATGTTTGTATGGCTGTACTTTGTCGTGACTGGAAGGATTTGTGTGTTTGGTGTTGCAGAAACCTGTCGGTGCTGCGGGAAAACTTTGAACACGTAGGCGGAAGGAAATCCCAGTTACAATCTTCCAACGTGCTGGACCTGTCCGCTGCCAACCGCACGCTCAGTGAGGTCCTCACGCTGCAGTTGCTGGGGGGCCAGGACCGCCGTGCGTGCCGCGAGCCTGACATTACGGGTCTTGATGCGGCCACGTGGGCTGAGAGGGTTGCAGAGTCGGTAAGTGCCCAGCCTTTTATGTATCCTGTAGTAGTTATTTAGTTTGTTTGGCTAAAGAAATTTATTACTTTACGTTTGTACGAAAAATATTTTTATATCATATTACATTAATTTCAGTTTAAAGCCTTCTAGTTTATTAATTCTTTCACTTGCCTTTCTGTTTAAAAATTTATTCTATTTAAGGACAATTTTTCTTTTTTTCATTCCCTCAATTCATTAAACCAAAATACTTTTAGTTGAACCATTTTTTTTATTAATTGTTGCGTAAAGTAGACACCTTCTCCTTCCCTCCTGATGTCACAGTTTCACAAATCTTATGAATTACTTAGTATCATCAGGACAGGCCAAATCCCGAAACAAAAAATTTTGCAAAACTTTTTTTTTATAAGTGAAGACTTTGTTTTGTTGTTGTAGGTGTATTTTTTTTATTCACGGCAAAACTTATCCTTAGGGATGTTCAAAGCTGTCGAAGTCTAGGAATAAATTAGTAACTTTTCAAATTTCAGAGTCTTATTTTTTTTTATTTTTATTTTTTTTTTTAATTGTTACAAGTTGGGGCCAGGTACGTTTGGGGATGGAGGTCTTTGATAAAAGAAAGAAAATTAATATAGCTAACCTAGTTTATTTACAACTATCTATACCAAAAAAAGCCTATGTCTATAATGATTTATCACAATAGATGTCAAACAAAACAAATAACTACTATTACATACAGGTTATAAAATCTAAATAATATATCTACATAAGTTCTCTGTAAATGGAAAATCTTACTAGTCACTCACAATGGTGGACACAATGAAAGAATACTGATGAATCTTTTGTGGCTTAGAAACATCTTCATCCCACTACTTGCTTTGGTCCAGCTCACCAGACACCCTCGTTAACACTCGTCGCAACCCAATACTTCTTGCTACTCGTCACTATCACTTTACTCGCACCAGGCACCTGTCAGCCAAAAACTCTCTCTCCTCTGCCACTGTTTCCCCTTATATACACTCACTCTAACATCTCGAATTCTCAAGTCTCTGATCTCCAACCTCCTGGAAAGGCGTTGTTTCAAGGTCAAGCACTACCCCAAGAGATAAAGAATGAACAGGAACACTCCAGACCACGATATCTCCTTGTTACCCGATATTGGGTGCAGGTGGTCGCCACCGGACATGGGCGACACAATGTACGTTGAACCTCTTTGTTATTGCTGCTGCTATATCAGCTTACACTGCTCTCCGATTACCGCGGCGTGCAGGCTGTTATCGTGGAGTCACTCAAGGTAATACAATCCATGCAGCGCAAAAGGAGGTCCTTTAGCTCCGCCGCCGCTGTATTGTACTACACCGGCCGGCCGGACAGTCACGACTCGCAACAATATGTTTATACAATTATATGTACATGAACCTATTTAATATAAATCATAATCTTTTCTAAAAAAAAAAAAAAGAAATTAACATAGTTTGAAGATTAATAAGTACAGTAGTTTGAGCAACAAGCATTACAGACCCAGAAAAATTCTTAGGTTGGAAGGAAATTTTATTTTAACTCACATTTTGTTGTTTTCAAAACTTTTTTGTGCAAGTTTTGGAGACACAGGTTTTTATATCTTCGCTTCTATCGAAGAATAAATAGATAACATTTTAGAACTTGCTGGTAGATGGTTCGTCACGTAAATCGTCATCACAATTGTGCTTACGTGCCATTTTGTCAACTTAACTACTTTTACATGCACACAGAAAGGTAAATACAAAAGACTGTATCATATTAACATAAACAATGTGAACATTATAAAAAAGTTAGCACATACACACATGCCCGCCAGCACAAACGTGGTTTGGTAGTAAAACCTAACATTGTATTCAGTTTGAGTCAAAGCACAACAAACTAAACAACCAGTAAGCAAAAGCAGATAATGTGTTTGTCTAGATGTTGGCAGGACTGTCAATCTCTAATCTGAAGTGAAGTGTGGTTTTGGTCAGCACTTAACATCGAGGTCTTTAGCGCTGGTGGAAGGTGACGTGATGTGAGTATGGAGCAGTGCTGGAATGAATTGGCGGGGGAATCGGGAGATCCCCAAGAAAACCCGCGACCAACTGCATTGTCTGGCACGATTCCCACATGCGAAAATCGGGGGACTGACCCCGCCGGGAATCGAACCCGAATCACCTTTGGTGGGAGGCGAGAGGTCTGACCCCTCGGCCACCGCGGACCCTTTAATTTGAAATGTACCTTGAACCCGTATAACAAGAGGGCGCTTAGATAAAAAATTTTCTGCGATACAATAAAATATTTTAATTAAATAAGATATGGCAACATCTCATGTTTGTGAAAACTTTATTAAATTGTTATATTGATATACATCATAATTATCGTAACATAAAATAACTTGCCTGATGGTAGCAACCATTGGTAACAAGTAAAATTAAACATGGCCGCAACGATAACAGGTAAATATGGCAGCAGCAGTGCTGAACAACCTCAGAAGAATACCTTGCAGTTCGTGTTTTTTTCTGGTTTTTGTTTGTATTGAGATTTTATTGGGTGCCACTTATATACTGTATTTGCAAAAATTGTAAACTAAAATATTTGCTGCTAAAGTGAAGTCTGTAAGTTGTCAGTCAACTGTCAACATAAGGCTAGTGTTTGTGATACGTTTTCTGTGTTGTTTTGAGGGACTGTTGACGATAAAAAAAAAAACTTTGAAGGCAACTGCTGTCAAAAAATTTTAGACAAAGTTTGCAAACTTTGATTCGGCTCCGAGTTTTTCGGAACTTTTATCACCCCTACTTTACCACTAAGTAACACCCCAAAAAAATATACTGTACCTACTATATGACTACCCTTTTTCACCATAAAAATCTAAACATCCAGCATAACGGAACCTTTAACTACCTGTTTGGTGTATTTTTAATTGCTTCTCATGGGAAACAAGGTGATTCCAAAATTTTATTTTGATATTCAGGCATCTCCGGAATAAAATCAGACTTGATGCCAACAATTATTTTAACAAGTAGTAGCATAGTGGTAACACACAGGACTCTTTCATAAGGACAGGGGAAAATTTATTTTCATGTTAATACAGTAAAATCCCTTTATAACAACCCCTTTTATAACAACCACCTCTCTATAACAACCCTTTCTTCAAGAACCGTGGGGTTTTAAAATAGGAGTTTTACTGTACAATTAAACCCCTTTATATAGACCACCCCTATACAGTATAAATACCCTATTCTAGAGAACCATAAGTGGTCTTTATAAAGAGGTTTTATGTACATCATGAATATTGCAGTAACATTTGTCGTAGCATAAACTTTATGTAATAACGGTAATGAATTACAGTGTTTGAAAGTAAAATTGATCACCAGTTCCTGGTCATGATATTTTTAAATTTGTTGTTGAATCATGCACCTTGTGCTGACCATAGTCTTGTAAAGTAGTTTACCTCATGTAACCATATTTATTTGCGTGTGAAGATCTTTTTCTTTAATTTAATTTATTTCTATATGTGAAGCTGCTGGCCAGTCCGTCGCCCCTGCTGTTGTCAGATGCAGCCTGCAGCGCAGTCCTGGGTGCTGCTATCGCTGTGGGTGGACATGGACTGCCAGCGTCATGCTGTGCTCACTGTAGCGGCGAGATCAAACTTGTCTGATCTCTCATGTGCATCCTTAGCAGTGGCGTACTACTTAGGTAATGTGCAAGTTTTGGCAGAGACATTCCAACATGTGTTGTCACCGTGGAGCTATTCGTGCATCTCCTTTCCTTGTCTTCCTTTCCTGTCAGGAGTTTTGATAACTCTTGTTTCTGGTGCTAAGTTGTACAAAGCCCATTATTAATGTGGTTGGTCCTCAGGTTGTCACTTCATGAAACTTTGTCAGAATATGATAGTTACTGGCAGTGTTATCTTCATTACTTCATAGGTGTCAGATGTTTACTAAACACTATTGTATATCAAGAAAAAAGTAAACTCCTGATTGGGGGTCGATGCTGAGGATACAAAAATTACAATAAAGTCCTCAAAGCTAATTATAATTTAATAATTACGCATGTATCTTGTAAAATCTCTGCCCTCTTAAAAATGAGGTACGTTAAATTGATGTTGACGATTTTTCGGCATTGAGTTGCAGTGGACTTGTTTCTTTGCAGCTTATAGTTTTGCCACTAAGAGCAAGAAACACGTGGTTCCGTAGATGGGGTCTTTTTGCCCAACGTCCCCGGTAGCGCTTGTGACACAGTTGGTAGCTCTCAATAATGTTTCCTGACTATTCGTGGGTGTGGGGCATGTAGCTAGGGCTTGGTTTGGCTGCTGGACAGGCAGGAGGGAAGCTGAGGACTATTAACACTATCATGGCAGGTTGTGGCGTGACAGGAGATGTGATAGGAAGAGGGGTGAGTTAGCCTTCGCAGGATATGGTGAGAAAGATGATGCCTCGCCTGACCTGGCAACAACCAGGTACAGTATGTAGTGCACAGGCCAAGGTGAGTGAGGAAAAGAACTTAGTGAGGTATCTGGAACTCCCCTGTGCTGGCAGCTCACCTGTAGGTGAAGGCCCATTTTCTCAGGAGCTTCTAGATGTGTAGACAAGTAGGGTCCTATTTTGTGGTGCTCCTAACCCTATATTAACTGCTCACTCTGCAGGGACATAAGAGTGTAAGTGGATTGACAGGGTCTAGTTTCCGAGGACTGTTACCACCCAGTAGCTAACAAATCAAGCCTAAAAGTCATACATAAATGTGATGGTCTGTAGGTCTAAATAAACTTCCGTGGGCGGCTTCCGGGCAGCCAATTCAAAGGCACCCTGGTATTGTGTCAGCAACTAGCACGATGCACCAAGAAGGGGTATCAACATCCTTCGCTACTGTGATGAAGAGTGTCTCTTTTAGCCACATTCAATCCCAGATACTGAGTTACACAGATGATTGTCAAGCATATCAATGTCCTCTGCCATTGTGATAAGCTGTGCCGCTTTTAGGCACAGCTATTCCCTGGGCAGTGATCTATGCCGATTTTGGCTGGAGCTCGTTGCTAGTGGAAGGCCTGAAGGGCTAGATTTTATAAAGCGGTAATCAAACTTTGGCAATAAGATGAGGTCTTTGGTTGATATCTCGAGAGGGTAGGTGGGTGTTTAGATATGATATTGGAAAACGCATACTGTATAGTAAAGTTGAAACTGTGTTTATATGATGATATTCACTGCCCCAACCTGCACCCAGGTCAGTTTTACCTGCCGATAAGCCCCTGCCACCACCAAGCACGAGTCTCTCGCTTTGTAGTACAAGGGCATCTCTATGTCTTGGTCTGGGTGGTGTGATTACTACCGGTGCAGAGATGGGCTGACAGAATGTGCGCGGTCAACTGCTGTTGGTAGGCTGCAAAACGCTAGAAACTACGCCTATTTCTCACTTTGTGCACCTTAAATACCAGAGGAAGGAAGGGAATGTCGAGCGTGGTGCACATCCTCGCTCCAGGGCTCGGAGGTGAAGGGAGGAATGCTTGTTATCAGGTTGTACAGAGTTCAGGAGGTGTGGTCACAGATACTGTTAGGGGCTCAGGATGCTGTGTGGAGTGCTGTTTTACAGGCGGCAGTAGTAGCAGCAGCATGATTGGTGGCGAACCTGTTGGTTGGGTACGTTTTTAGGCTGACATTGGTGACGGAGGGAAGGCAGCTGGCAGGCCCATTAGGAGGCTCACATAGGAATGCACCCACTGCGTTTCAGTGTCACAATGCTGCTACAAGTTCTAGTTGTAAAATTAAAATAGTTTCTGAACAGTTGTGTTGTGAAATTGACAGTATCATGCAGTGCGTAATTTATGGGGATAATTGAGATTTGACTAGTTGACTTCCAAGTGCAGCTACACTTTTTGCATTATGTTACCGCATCAGCACTGCTGTTTAGGATAAAATACCTACACACAAACGTTGGTACGTACATACAATAAGGGTGTGCAAATGTTAAAAGCTTTGAGCTTAACAGGCTTGTATTACAACTGAAGTTTGAAACAGAAACAACTTTGTTGCCATTGTATTGCTATTGTAGAGTATCTGAATTTTAAGGGGGAAAGTATTTGTTGCAGAAATTGTGGATAAATACTTCTTCCAACGTACATTTGCCTCTTAACTAATCATCAGCTTTTTATGCAATTCTAGTGTGCACATCCACAAATTCATTTCAGTCTGTAGTGCCTTGTTGTGCATTTATATTTTGCAACGAGCAAACATGGTATTGTTTGGCTTCGTACACAATTTTTTTTTAAAAACATTAGCTTGCATTAACTAATTAGTAATGGACATATTTTTGTTAGGTTTGGGACTGTAATTATGATTTTAGCAAGACCTCATTTGTAGTTTCTGGAAAATGGGTAATAGGAAAGAGGGAGTGGATTTCAAAGTAGACATTTTCAAAATTAACTATGTACGAGTTTGTCTTGCCCTTACATGTAGGGACACCTGTTTTTGTTGAAAACATTTTCATGATTTCATCAATTTTGATAGGTGATTTCGTTAACTTTTTAGTTATTTTTCGTCATTTAGTCATAAATTTTGCTAATTTTTTTCACATCAAATATTTTGGCAGTAGCAAATGTGTGCAATGTGTCGTACTTTTAGTTAAATATTAATATCTGAATAAAATACCTATCTGTACTAAAATACAGTATGTTAATTGAGGTTTGGGAACCGACACATTTGTTACATTTGATGGTTAGATTAGGCATATGAAAAACATCAATGCACATGAATTTAATGGATGATGCAAACAAAATTAGTTGCAAGAATAAGTTATTGTTACCAGTATTATTTATTCCCACAGTTTTTACAAAAAAAAGGTAATTAATTACAATTAGGTTATGTTGAATCTCCATTGTTTTCCATTACACCTAATGAAACTATGAGATAAAATAACTTACATCATATTTTACATAATTACGTTGGTATCAGTAATCTTATGGTACAAAAAAATGTGATAAAGAATGAAAAACTTTGAATAGCCTAACCTGCATACCTTGAATTTGTTCGTGTTTCACCTCTGTTTGTCTTATTTAAGATGCTACAATTTTACCCACTTTGTTTTCACTGTTTTTATCTCCAGAGAAATTAATGCTGGGTTATGTGTCATTCATTCCATGCATTTTATGCAATGCGTGAAGAAAATATGTTGTATGTGTCATTTGCTTAGACTCCAGTTCTGGCAAGATAAACATCACATTGTTACAAATGTAAAGTTCTTTGTTCGTAATTCAATTTAATGAACTATTAAAAATTATATTTATTTATTTCATCGTTACAAATTACAAACAAAAATAAACTGGTATCATGTAATACCAGGATAAATACACACATTGGATTTCTTAACCTAAACCATTGCAATTTTCACGTCTCTTTCAATACTCTCTAAACTTTCATGGTCGAAAATTGATTTTCTCAGTTCTTAGAATTGATGTCTGGAATCAGTCATTAAGTACGATTAGTGTAAAAAATTGTGCAATTATTTCATAATTTTTCACATATTTAATGAATTTCGCGATTTTAAACAGAAAATGGGGAATTTTGTGATTTTGCACACGCTGAGAAACAAGTGCCTCTACCTGTTTGTCAAAATATACCATTTTTCTCGTGAAATCCATTATCAGTGTCTCTTGCATGAAAATTACAATTTGGTCAGTTGGATGGTAAATACATTTTAATAAGCACGTAGAATATATTTTTAAAAATTTTTACACTTCCTCTTCATAATGCTAAAAAAACTTAAACATATTCTCAACATGTAACATTTAGCGAGTGTAGAAGGGTCATGTTTTCATGTTTTGTGGAAATATCGGTAAATTCTTGTTGAAGTTTAATATGAATACTGTTTTCACCTGTGTTTTGTCGAAGTATCAAAATGTTCAATAATTTTTGGAACATGCGGACATGTTTTAAATGGAGTGGTACCCAGGAAGAGCATTTAATACCTGTTTTTGACACTAAGTTAATCGTAATCATGTAGCACAAGCATATTTAGTTAACACCAAGACCATTTTCTTGTCATTTTTTGTGAGAAAAGCAATCATTGTACCTGTATTTTGTAATGTAAAAAATTAATTGTGTACAATTCTTCAAATAAGAATTTTGAGTGTCAGGTAGTGACAATAAGTTAGGTCACAACAGAAAGATTAACTTATGCAATAAGCAATACATGGTCGGAAACAATACAGTAGTTGAAAAAAAGGAAGCTAAAATATATATACACTACATACTGTATACTGTATGTTTATCTACAATCATAGCAACGATATTACAATGACTGTTGAAAAAATATTATTAGATAGTCGATAGCTTTAGAAATTGTTCTGCAGAAATAACTCTAATGGCACCATCTGTTTGCTTGGTCAGTGAACACAAAAATTTGATGGAAAGAAAATTGCTTTTTTTTTTTTTTTTTTTTATCTAACATTGCCTTTATTGTTTGTTTTTTCTTTTCAGCAGTACAATTAAAATCGTCAGTTTGACAATATACCAACAATAAAAGTGGATGGTAATTGAAAGCAGTGGTAATTTCAAACAGCCCTCAATCCTAACATAAGGTATATGATTTATATATATATATATGGCGGGAAATAGGCAGCTAGGCTAACAAAGCACTATAACAGACCGAAGTACAAGTACTTACAGTTGATACTTGTATATAGGTACACACAAACGAAGAGACGACACACATTTTAGCGCGGAAGCGCGATTGCGACGTTTCACCAGTGTTAAACTGGCTTCCTCGGGCGGCAAGACATGGCTCCTGCTGTGTAACCTTGATAGATCCTGAACCAGCTGAAGGAATTCAAATAGTAAATGGTGCAAAGAAAAATGTAAACTCTAGACCATCAAAACCATGCTGAAGTTAAGGTGCATGTACAATGTCAAAATATTTAGGGGAGAAAAACTTGAAAAATTTAAGTTAAGAAATTTATACATACTGTAAAATAATACCAGAGTTAATATATGTTTGAAGTTCCTGCCGTGCTTAGTTCGCCTCCCGGCTGCTAGGCTTGGTAACAGAGCACACACTGATGCTGGAGTGCAGTGTGCCATGTCTTGCCGCCCGAGGAAGCCAGTTTAATACTGGCAAAACGTCGCGACCATGCTTCTGCGCAAAAATGTGTGTCGTCCCTTCGTGTGTGTGTGTACCTATTTACAAGTATCAACTGTAAGTACTTGTACTTCTGTATGTTACATTACTTTGGAAAATAGTCTCAGGTTGTGCATTTGTAAGGCTCAGTGGAAATGGCAGGTCTGTTACTCGCATGAGAAGGATCTTACGACTTGTTGTGAACTTTTATGTCTTGACGGTGGAGTTCCTGTCATTTACGTATGTCATTAGGGAATGCGTCTTTACCGATTACAGTTGCATTCTAGTGTTTCCATAGTTTGGTAAAGACAGTTCAGTGGAAGATTGCCATTTTTTACAGTAATTCTATCAGGCAATATCTAATTTATCAGCATGTATAAATTTAAAACGGGTGTATTTTGCATTATCAGTATTAGAAATACTTGTATTAAGATATGGTGATATTGTATTTTGTAGTAAATGTATTCTAATTGTAAAACCAGTGTTATTAAAAATTTTATTTTCCAATAATTTGTGTGTTGATTTACAAAAAATGTACTGGGGATATGCTCTGTGGTTTGTGATAAGCAGAAACTGTCAAAATTAATCTAAAAAACAAAATATTTCTGCTAAATACTGCATATAAATTCATAGGTATTATGTTTGCATCATTGTCATTCTTTATTCAGCTGGCAGTTAATTACCAAATGTACGTCCCCATACAGTACTGTCTCTGTTACTCGAAAAATTGACCGGCACAATGTTGGATAAGCAAAAAGGTCTAATAGGAAAGTGTTGGGAAAAATTCTTATTAAACATTGTTTAAAGATCATGGTAGATAAATAAACACTGAAAACATAAATTTATTTGTACACTTTTTGAAGCCAATATGGATAAAATATTCAAATGACAATCCTAGATGATGGTATTTGCCAACTTTATGAGTACTGGTAAATATTTATCCAAAATTACTAATTTGTTACCCGTGATCTCTTTGCACCGCAGTTAAATGCATGAGGTTCGGCGTCAAGAGATTGTGCCTCAGATGCTCATAACACTGGAAACAATTTTGTTTAAAACATTGGCTAAAACTATTGTCTAGAATTGCTATTGTTTTAATTTTCGCAAATTGGCTTCAAGAAACCTACAGTTATAGATTAATGCTTTTAGTATTGAATTATGTGCCATGCCTTCTTAAAGTATGTTACTGTGCTGAAATTTTTGTATGTTACGAACCTTATTGCCGACCGATGCTTCAAACGATACAAAATGTTTGCTAGGCAAAAGGTCAGATAAAATTCTCTATTTTTTTACTTAAAGCCCTGAATTCCTGTATCCTGTACCTTAGAAACATTGTATGTACATACTGTATATGATCCCAGTTATTAGGTAGCTTTCATTTGGTCCATAAAACTGTTTTATAACAAAACTTATTATTGTGTAAAGTTTTCTCATTCATAAAGTAGAAATTTTTGGGCCACAGGTAATAGGATTCTACAGTATTTACCAAGTGAGGTGGCACAATGGTAACGTGTTGGACTTGCTTTCGGGAGGACACTGGTTTGATCCCCGGCTCCGGCCACCCTGCTTTTGGTTTTCCATGGTTTCCCTAAATCACTCCAGACAAATGCTGGGATGGTTCTGAAACAAATGCCATGACGGACTCCTCTTCCAGCTCCTGTCATTACATCAAGTTGTGTAGCAGTGTCTCTAATGACCTCGCTGTCTACGAGACGTTAAGCCCAATTACCTTACCTTACCTCTGCTGTATTAACCTGTTCACTGCTTTGGTAAATGAGAGGAGCTTGCTCTACCGTGCCCACCATAAGAAGAGGTCTCAGTGCTGAGCGAATTTTTCACCACATCCACCTTTACAGGCATTTTCTTTCAGTAATCCGTTATGATTAAGTAAAAAAAAAAAGTCCCGTCCGGCTTTTTTGATTGAGGCTTTGCACCCGCACTTGAGAAAGTTAAAATTTTTTTTAGTTTTGTTTCTTATTTTTAATTTTTCAGCTTTTTTTATATTTAATTATTTATTTCTTGTCGTTTATCTTAATTTTAGACAATTATATGAGGCCATCCTTTTTTTACTTACAGTAGTTCTTCAGTAGCTTTTTGTAGTATGAAATGTTTCGAAGCGTGGTGTTACGCACAATGCAGTATGCACGACTTGCAATAATAGCAAGTTTCTTTATGCTTCTTGTTTTTTGAGCATACCACACATTTTCTTGTTGGACTTTTCTTCATGGTCATTTCCGTTACGACTGGAAAATGTCTTCTTATTAGGTGACTTGGAGTCTCCTCACTTGCATCTCCCCTGGTTGGCACTTGTTTTCCTTTTAGAATGAGTTTCTAGTAGTTGTCGAATGAGGCCAAGCTGAACTGTTGCAATCAGCAAATTTTCTCCAGTCACAGTTTATGCAAAATGTATGTATTCAGTACTGCAAGGTCCAGGAGATGGAAGAAAATCTTCTTGTTTCACTTCACTGATTTCCGCAGAGACTCGATGCAGCTGATCATGTCGGAGTGGTCAACTACTCCCATGTTCTCATTGTAATCAATTACACACTTTGGTTTCATCACTTTTCCCCAAGTCTTTTGCTTAATTTCCAACATTTCATTATTGTGGCATGTAGTCAGCATAAACGCTTGTCTCTTGATACCACTTGAGTGCTAACAAATTTTTAGACGTTCTGAAAGTCATATCTCCTCTCTTCAGCTTTTCATCCATTTTTGGCATTTGCTTCATGTTCTACCAGATTGTTTCGCACACATTTGTGGATCTTTCATGAAGCCACATGAATAAGGTAGGGTTTCAGTAATGTTGTCACAAAATTACCAGATTTCCCTAGATCTGTTCCTGCATTGTCAGTGTCAGAAACAGTGCCAGTATAAACTATGATATCCAGCACAAAATCCATTTCACATTCACATAAAACAAAGATTTTGATCCCAAAGCGACTTCTTTTGAAAGGAATGAACTGTTTGAATGCCAACTTTCCCTTGTAAAGCAGAAGACTTTCATTGACACACAAACTTTGAAATGGGAACTGTCATGATGCTGCCTAAGTCATAGTTAACTTGTTTTGTAAATGGAAGCTTTAAGCAGTTTGTTTTATTGCTACGGGAATATATAACACAAGTAGAGGTAAAATTAGTCAGTCCTGTCCCTCGTGGCATAATTGCTACAGTACACTCAGTGCTGTCAGAGTACCTAGATATTACAGAATATTTAAATAATTTTCCTTTCCTCTGTGAATTTATCGTCTCATGTGAGAAACTGCATAGACTCTGGCAGCCCTGAGGTCTCCTGCTATCGCCTGGGGCATGGCTGGGCCGCACGGCTGTCACAGGTGCTCCCTTAATTAGTTGCTACATGGAGGACTCGAGCGACACAGGAAGGGGTAAATGTATATATGGGACGGACACTATTTTTCAGGGGCTCTCTTCTCTTGGCTTGATTCGTGGTGTCTCGTCTGTTGGTATACAGTTATCCTAGTGCGCGGTGCTATCAGTACAATGTAGTCGTCATGTGCGGGCATGAGAGCAGTAGTTCTGCTCTTTCGAAGAGGAGTGTGCAAGTTCCTCCCGAGATAGTTTTATTAAAATTCCATTACATTAAGAGAAGATTTATCTCTGAAGACCTACAAAAAAAGGTATGTGAACTTTTTTGACTTAATTCAGAGTGAGTGAGGTAGGAAGTTAGTTGAAATTTTACTAGATTCACATATTTACGAACGCCTTAGTCCTTTTAAGGTATACTTTTTATACGTAATTATCAAATTATTATCGTTTAGTATTGTGTTGGATCACCATGACTAGCGAGTGTAACATGTGTCAAGAGATTGGCGACAAATCATTTTAAGTTTCATGTGTGACGAGAGAGATAAAATACCTACGTATATAGGCTGTTTAAAATCCAACCCTCTTGTCTCCCTTTTAAAATGAGATGTCTTAAGTCCGTATGTTTGAGTGTTCTGCTTTAAGAATTATAAGATCTTAGGCTGAAGCTCCTGCCATCACTATTTCAGACCAACATATTTGAATTTATTTTATTCGTAAGCTTAATAGATACTCTAGTCCCTTCAGTTCTAAATGTTTTATTGTAATGTATGATGTACCTTTCTGTCAAGGTAAGTAGAGGATTATAGGTAGGCCACTCCCACATGCACGCGCGTTTCCACCGTCCTGCCGAGAATTGCGTGACGTCACCAGGCAGAGGCGCGCGGCGCGTGCATGCCTGTAGCCCGTCAATCATACTGTTGAAGCGCGTGACGATTGAGCTCCGTGGTGTCTGATGGATCATATTTGTGTAGAAATATGAACTTATTATGAACAATAATACTAGCAATACTGTGCTGTTGCAGACTAAAAACTGTGGGGGAAATACCTCACATGGCAATAACATATCTCGTCTTGCTAGCTACTATAGGCTCGAAACATCTATATAATTATAAACACATCCTAGCATCAGACATCAAACTAAAAATTTGTGACTCACTGGTGTTGTCACCCTTCAATTATTGTGCAGGACTATTTATTGGTCTAACAAAAAGAATAGTACAGAATTCAAAAGCTTCATAATGTGTGTGTGTATGAAAAAACATTACATTAGCGAAGATTCACTGGCTGGATATGCACTGCACAATAGGTGCCAATTTCAGTATGTCACTCAAATGAAAAACATTCAGTATTTTCAACTGCCAAATTATCTGTTTACAAAATTTCACGAGCAATCATTTAAACACGAGTATAATACGAGAAAAAAATAACGTTCAACTGTAAACCTTCCAGGATCATAACTTATTTTTTATACTGTTTATAATTTTTCTAAATATTTTATTTGATGTATTTTAAAGAAATATACGTAGATAACATATATAAAGTTATAGAATGATAGCTAAATGACTTAAATTTTTATTTATATTAACAATGATCTCATATACTAATTAATTTATATTTTATATTAGTATTGCAACTTATTTTTTTATGCAATATTAGATATTATCAAGTGTGTTCATAACTTATGTAACGTTATAATGCAGTACCGTATTTTGTAAGCATGTAAACAAACACGGCAAATTGTAAATCTGGCTAAAATAAATGTTAACAACGCGCGCGTGTGCTCTGCGTATTTCATAACAGATGGCTATGAGCGCATAATAAAAAATTGGGCTGTTAGGACTATCACAAAAGAAGAAATTGCGTGTGAATGCTGTTCGATATGTGTCTATTACAAATTGTAACAGAGAAATATCAGTTACGACAGCAAATAAAACAGCTCAGGTAACTTACAATATTGCTAAATAACATTTTAAAAAAATGTTAATGTAGGCTGTATATTTATTAGGGGTCTAACTAGAATTGCTACATGAAATTGTATGGAATGTATTTTTGAAAAATGTGTACAATACATTTTGTTTCAAACCACATCAATAAAATTCATGCAACGAGAATAAATTGAATTCAAGTTAAGGCGCCTGTCTGCTGGCCGTGTATTTATGTGAACGAGGTACTAAGGACGACATTGACAGACACTTCTACTGCAGTATCGCCTTTAACGCAAGCCACTGACATTGCGTGCATTGTTGTGTAGAAACCTCGCCTTAATGACACTTTCAGCAGTGATACTCCATACATATTTACTAGTTAGTAATAAGTTTTAAAACGAAGTTCAATGTAGATTTATAATATAGCTTCACACGGTTTTTTTTTTTTTTTTTTTTTTGACAGTTTGAACTAGATATTTACAGTAATTTTGAGATGCTCCAAAATTATCAGAATAAACACGGTTTATTAAAGCTACCATTTCTACATTGTTTTTTAAATGTGAGTTTTTTGTTAACGCACTTATTGGATGCACATACTAGTTTCTTAGATAAAAGATTTTGCTAACACGCTGCAACGCAGTTTACAAGGCAGGTAGGCGGACCCCTTGAGCTTCATTGTTACTAACTTTGTTGTCAGATCCCTTTGGAATTAAGCTGTTATAGTTGGTACTGTTACAAAATTCACATACAGTATATATTTCTATCTCGTTTGTTGGGTGTGAACGTAGTACGCGAAATTTACACTTAAATCGACCGAGGAAGTTTGGGAACCATACAAAGACTAATAGAATAAACTAAGAATAGTGAAATGTTAACTTAAATCCAGAGAAATATATGTTGTATCATATTGATCCTTGTATCGTAACGTTAAAAACTTGTATAAAGTTTTCAAAATTTCACTGACGAATTTGCTTTACAGTAAACCTGTTTAATTTATTTCAATATTTTATTACTTAAACTTTTTGAAAATATGTATTTTTACAAATTTAAGTGTAAATATATGACTCATGTAATGCCTTACTGCATAGTTTTTTTATAAATTTTCCCATGAAAACTGTAGCAGATAGTTTTTGTTTGTTTGCCTACACAGTAGTCTCCAGTCGTTACGCGGTTTGTAGGAAGGTGTCCACATATTCAGAAATATTTTGTGTATATACAAGGTGCGGAAACGCACATGTTTTAGGAACTTCAAACGACTTTTATAAATATAAAGAAAGGTATTTATACATAATTACAATAGAAAGAAACAAAAGAAAATTACTAGCAAGACCTTAAATATTAAAAGCCGCCTAAATATCTCGATAAATTCAGTAAAATAATAGATATAGAATTTTTTAAATTCTAATGGTGACTACTCCTACTACGAAACACTCGCGTAGGAAGGGTATCTTTGTTTATTGCTTTCTATCTCGTCTACAGCGGATTAATAAATAAGACAAATAATAAAGGTATGTGAAAAATAAGTCCAGTTAAAAAAAATAAACCTTTGTATATGATTAATGCTTATGGTGGTGGCCGGACAGAAAATCAAGTTTTGACATTTTCGTCTATTAGTTTAATATTTTACTTCTCAGCCATACAGTTCGGTAAAGTGCTTGGCTATAAATTATGTTCTTTAAAAATAAATAACAATGTCACTTCTATTTTACTTTGAATTTTTAAGTTGATATAAATTTATTATTTGGTATGAAGTACAGTATATTATAATTCGTATGAAATAATAAGCTGCAAAAATGTTCACTGTAACACTTACGGGTGTAGGAGCAACATCTAAAACTTATCATATGCCTCGAGAAAACTGTTGCAATTTGAGACAATTTTATGGCAGAATATTACAAATGAACTATGTATTCCTTTTGGCGATAATAGATTTAAAAATTCCATATATGTAGAAATATGCTACTTTAGACCAATTATTCAAAAATGTGTTTCAGCTGGATTTTGAGTGAAAATTTAGTTATGATATTATAATTTTTTACTAATTAACTAAGTCGTGTACGCAAAATGTGAAAAGTTCGTAGGAAGCGCCACGGTGTGTAGGACAGGTCATGAAATTTTGGTACAATTTACTGCAGTGATGTCGCGAAACGAGCGAGTTGAGTAACAAGTTGCGTCTTCCGTAAGCGCAGTGTAGCGTAGTTCACAGGCCGGGTCTCTGCCTCGTGACGTCACGTGCTGACAGCCAATGGCGTGCGAGTAGTCGGAGCGCCCCCCCCCCTGCCTTTCTGTGAAGGAGATTATTAATTACATTTGAAATTATTAACACTCTCTCCCCCCTCCCCTTTTCCCTGAAGAGAGCCTTTGCTGCAAGTTGTCTCGTGCTAGTTGTGATGGGCCAACGCCCTCTCCATCTGGCGTTCAGGGCCCCATACCCCTTTATTAGTATGGGTAGTGGCAGCATTGCCAAACTTTCCTAAAAACATCTGGCAAGTGTTCCCCGATCTCACCTCAAAACCTCCCTAATTCAGACCGTCACTGGTAGTGGCTGGTGGTGGCCTGACAAAACATTGAAGATTTGAAAGACTCCCTAAGACTGTCGACCACTAGTCAGGTTTTACAGAGCGTATTTCCATCGTAAGAAACGCTGCTGTCAGAAAAATGCAACATTCTTAGCAAACGAGGAAAAGTCTCTATAGATATTATTTCCCCAAACACAGGCATTTTTAGGAGGGAATATTGTGACCAGTATTTGTTTATTTTGGGTTTCTTCGTTCTTGGCATAAGCATACACACAAAAATACATAAATTTCTTCCCAATTTGAATTCTCACATTTCTGAAGTGGGAATGCTCAGATGCAGGGGTTTCCTGAACAGTGACATCAAAATTTTGTTGGTTTTGTTTCAATAATCTCCATCAGCTTTTTGGAAAAAAATACGTTTAAAAAATTCTGCAAATGTTTCTGCCCTTTGTTACACTGCTTTGGTTGCCAGAATTGGTGTTGTCGACATTATGAATGGAAGGCACAAATTCTTGACGTCTCCAAATTATGTCTGATAATCTCAATTTTTTTACTGTTGATTTATCTGGTTTGTCTTTACTTTCATTTGCTTTCTGAAGACAAACTAGGAAAATGTCTGATGTTTGTTGTAGTCCAAGATATGGAGGAATGAGGTATTGGTGATTGCCTCGACTTATCTCCCAACTATCTTCCGTACAAGAAATTCTGCTCAAATCAGCTCAGGGGCCGCAGTGGTTGAGGGGTCAGACCTCTTACCTCCCACCAAGGTGATCTGGGTTTGATTCTTGGCGGGGCTGGGACCCGTATTATCGCATGTGGGAATCGTGCTGCACGATGCTGTTAAGTCGGTTGGGATCTCCAGTTTTCCCCGCCCTTCATTCCGGTGCTGCTCCATACTCGCCTCATGTCACCCCTCACCAGCACTGAAGACCCCGATGTTAAGAGAGTGTCGTAGATAAATAAACGCTGAAAACATCAATTGATTGCTATGCTTTTTTTGAAGCCAATAGGATAAAATACTCAATGACAATCCTAGATAATGTTACTATTTGCCAACTTTGAGTAATTTTTTGCAAAAGGTCCTAGACTTCCTACCTTTTGTTAATGACAAATGATATGGACGTTACAAAGGCATTGTGATTCTCTACTTTAAACAGTGTTGTTACTACCAGTTTGTTTACAAGTCTGATGTGAATGAGTTGTTGAAGTACATGAACAGCTTCATACCTTTAATCTTTAGCTCCCAGGACAGTTGAGACCCATTGTAATGCTTTCAGAAATGGAACTGTACTAATTAAAAAATCAAAACTTAAGACATTGGCTGTATGTTGCAGTGCATGATGAAGCAGTCACAGACTAATAGAGATGTCCATGAATTGCCAACGGTGCTATATTTTGTTTGACTTACATTACCTACTGTCTTTGAAGAATCTGATTCCATGTTGTTCAGTAGTTTTTTTCACTAACAATAAATTCACGTTTTAGTACTTGACAGATAGACACAAAAATAGGACGAGACATATTCGCGATTATGTGTCGTCCTATTTGTGTGTGTATCTGTCAAGTACTAAAACGTGAGTAGTTGTGCTTCTGTCTTTTGTACATACTGACAACCTAGTTGCCTCTTCCTTTCTTTTACAGGCTCCAGTAATCTACACCAAGGATAGTGTAATACATAACATTGCTTTATGAGTACTAGGGGGTGGTGTGTTTGCAAAATGTTTCCATGTATAACTGTATACGGCCAGCGTTTGCACGATTTTGACAGCTCTGTGCCTGCCACTAGAGAAAATAGTGCGCTGTGTAAATAAACAATTACGGGACATTTTGTACTAAAACTATCATTGAATCACATAATTATGCTCAGTATTACCTTTTCAATAGTTTCATTACTATAATACTACGTCATTTGGATATTGGTATCATTAAAA
>PNEQ01082595.1:0-32009 GCA_003012365.1 Medauroidea extradentata | reverse complement strand
TTACCTTGATTTAATAACTTAATTTAACAAAACAACTGAACTTTAAAAACTAATAAATATAATTTAAATTAATTTATACCCACGTATGCATTAAAGTTTAGTTATTTGGATTTTTCTAAACTGCTTCCCAGTAAAAAATATATACTATTCAACCTTTTCTTCTAAATTGGAGGTCGCGATTTTCAAGTAGCTACAACGTGTGCCTCATACCAAGGCGATCCGATTTCGATTAGCAACGGTGATCACTTTCGGATTACTTTCGCATGTTAGAATTGTGTCGGGCGATGCTGTTTTGGCGGATTTCCTCTCGAGACTTCCCGTTCCCCCACCCCTACATTCCGGTGCTATGCCCCATATTCACTTTATTTTATAGTCATCGTCTCTGAAGGCCCAAACATTTCAACTCTCCTAATATACGTGTTCCATTTGAGTACTTTGTTGATGTATTTGTTGTCTCACAAGACTTATTATGCAGGCCTGATGGTCCCTGTTCTGCTGACAGTGAATCATTTAGTTTAGCGGCAACGTTCGTCCTAGAAGATTCTTCTTCACGGACTTTCCTGTAACATTTACGAAAAAAAAAAATAGTTGATTTAGTATTTTACATAAAAAAAACTATATTGCATATTGTGAATCATCATAAAGTTATTATTCATCTCATTCGTACACCATAATGAATATATGGTAAACAAATGAAATAACAACTTACCCGCTGTGAAAAATAGCATTTTGTTCAGATTGTTCTTTTCTTTCCTTTGCAAGTGCACGCATACATTTAGACCTCTTGTTTCTTTTTCGAGCTTTCGAAAGTGGCGGTTTTTTCGGCATAATTATTTATCATGTAAGTCTTCAAAAACGTCACATAAGTTACGTGGCACTTCCCGAAAAACTTATAACTGAGTAACTGACACACCGCCCTTCGAGTTGACAAAAGCGCTAGCTATCTCAGGACGTGCAGAGCGAAGAAGGTCGGGTGACAGGAGAGATAAGCGGGGCTGAGTGGGTGAGGAGAAGTATCAGGTTTGAGGGGGGTAGGGTAGAAAGATCGTAGTAAAGTGTCGGGAGTCCAAAGGGTTCTTCAAATAGTCGCGAGATGACACCACTATCCGGTGTGCTCATCTCGGCGCGCTAGTTTACTTCACATGCTACTCTATATGTCTACGGATCTCGTGAAGTTTAGTTCCGATTGTTACAAATCAAAAAGGTTATGAAATTTTAAATAATAGACTCGAGCTTGTGATATAATAGAACTCTAACACACTCCCAAAAATTGCATCTACTAGATCCTAAAATTTGCGTTATTGCATAACAAGACATTTACAAAAAAGTAAATCGCGACAAAATCACATTAACCAAGCTTACTTGTTCCGAATTGGTTTCAATCCATTATAACATGTCTCTAAATGTGTCTTATAAAGTCGCACATAATAGAGCCTAGTAGTTTACCAAATTCGTTGGAAGATTCAAAATTATGTAAAATTCTAGATAACTTCCTTCGAAAAAAAATGTTTTTCAACAACTTATCCATACAATGTCTTAAAATTATATACAGTTGCTGTCTGATTAAAGAAAATCAACGCAACATAAGTTTTTCGATCAATTTCGTTGGTGCACCATTGCCCTTAAGGGGATCTGACATGATATTTGTGAAATGGGAACTAACTGTTTTTTGCCTCTTTACATGTGTATCAAATGCTCCCTAGGTGTAGCTACAATCATGAATTACTAACGCACGTACGGAGAATTTTTTTTTATTAATATTTATAAGGGGACTCGTTAAAGGAAACAACACAAGTACAATACCTTGGCTACAGGGCCGGTTGGAAATGGCAACCCTGTAGTTAAATGCATTCATCCGCGCTTTTCAAACAAAGCAATTCAGAACTTGTTTTATCCACGATATAAAAAGACGTTTATTTGTAGGAGGTTCAATGTAATCTGAACATTCTTTCAAGTCCTGATTATTTTCTTTTAGTCGATAATTATCCAAGATTGTGTAATTTTAAGAAATATTAGGCTACGTAGTAAAAGCTATTCTCAACGCATCTGTGTGACGGTTTTACGGTATGCTCTCGCAAATATAGCTTATATAGGCTATACGAGCCAGTGGCCTTAGCTGTTATGCCATAAGACTTTATGCTATAAGACTTCATACTGACACCACATATTCGTATGTTAGTTTTGTACGGGTGCATTATAATTTCTTATTTCTCGGCACGAAAATTTTTCCAGCCTTAAAGTCGTATGCAGTCTGATCATTTGGGTAATTGATTTTGCTTTGCATCCTTATTCTTAAATCAATAACTGATGTAATTTCGGCTAGACTACTTGTCGACTTAAAGAAATAAATAGTTTTTAAGTCACTGACTATCCAAAGTTAAATTATTGTTGGTTGATCACGTTTAAGGCCCTTTCAACAGACAACCACTAATAAATATATGTATTATATATGTTATTACAGCTGTAGACAATAGCTGCAATTTATTCAGTGTCTTGTCGTGGGTGTGTTGCAAGTTACGCTGTATTTCGCGACGTATGTACAAATCCGAGAATGGCCTATTAGAAGTGACGTCACACTAGTGCCTCGCCACTACCGATAGCTAGAGGTACGTCTATTTCTCAGATACATTCCAGGTCAGGTTGGTCGGCAAACATGTATTCTTCATTATCACGTGTGTGATTATCTGGCGGTTATCACGAAACGCATTTGACTATTGCAAGCCAGTAGTAAATAAGGAAAAAATTCATAGGGCTATCGCGTGCTTTCAGCTTGTACAGTTGTAAGCCAATGAATAATCGACTGTGTCCTGTGCGTGTATAGGACTGAGAAATCTAGGCTGCTGCCAGATGAATCCGCGAAATTGACGTACCTCTACCGATAGCCAAGTCATTAATTTGTACAGACGTCACTAAGTACAGATTACCTTGCAACATGCCAACGCCACTGAATTTATTGAAAGTGTCAAAAAAGTGTGCTGTGTTCGTTAGTCGCAGAGAATTTTTATATTAACAAATGGCGAAAAAATTGACATTGACCGAAATAAAAGAAAAGGAAGCAAGGATATGAAAAACACTCAATTTACCACAAACACATTATAGTGTGTATAAGCAAAATACTCCCAACACGGGAGTATCAAAACATATAACCCGCAAATATTCAGAAATTCACATATGGAACGTTAATTGTGGTAAGTGACCAGACATATGTGACCTGATAATGGTGAAATGGAAATGCATGGACATCATACACTTGTAATACGGCCTGGTTCTACAGAACATGACAGATGAAAGCTATAACATTTTTATTGAGACTTTGTATATGTCATATTATACCGACCTTTTAATCTGACTCTCTTTGCCGTTGGAAATATTATATTGAATTTTCATTCGCTCTGTATTACGTGCGTTGGCCAACGCAGATCGTAACGTTTGGTAGTAGAAGAGAAACGAACGAGAATGTGTCTTTCAATTCCAAACCAATGGGAGCAAGGCACAATTTTATGAGTTCTCCGTGCAGGCCAATAAATTTTATTTGGCAAAATAAATTTATTTTCTTTCACAGTACGTGGAGCATCCTCGATTCTAATATTAGTCCAGGACTCTTTTTGGGTTCCCATTTTAGGTTAAGAGATTTGTGGACCTTAACTGTGGATATAAGCTACTTGATTCAAGAAGAGCGTTGACGCTCAAGAATAATTTTTTATGTGAATGTTTAACTATTTTTGTAATCGGGATTGATGATAATTGAACCATTATTATTGACGTGTCCTTTTACTAAAAAAATTAACAGATGAGATCTAGTCGTTAGGAAATTTAAAAAAAGGAAAGAAAATGAGCCCAGAATCAGCTGTTGTCAGTAAATACATCACAAACAAATAATGCCAAAATAGGAATATACAGTGTAACAGATGTAATAGGTGTAATAGATAGTGAGACGTGCAAAATTCGTATTAGTTTGTTGGTAACAGATATACTTCATCGCCCTGTATAAACATTGGTTCGAAATGTGATTCCATCGGCCACAAGTCTCTGTGTGTGACCTCTTTACAGGATGTTGGTCATTCTACCATAAATGTTTAATTTTTGGTCAGATGCATTCTCCGCGGCAGAAACACGACATTTTTTGGCCACTGGAGGACGTCGAACTAGCTAGTGTACAGCCATATGGAGTCTTGTAGGGTGGCAAAAAAATATAACACGAAAAATGTGCATATCTGCAGTAAGAAAAAGCGGAACAAAACGATAGTCAAACGGACAAGAGAAAAACAACGGTGCGTGGAAATGGTGACAATATTGGGCCAGATTAACGAGGGCAATACGAGCGAACACAGCCACTGAACTGAATGTAAACACAGACAACAGAACGAATATTACACGTATCAATGTAGCATGCTTAGAGAAGGCGATTTATCGCGGGAAAAGTTGACTGTTTGCTAGACTTCAATGTTATGTACTCATTTCTTACGCTTTTATTTCGTTACTAGTGTGTCACTATTTGACTGGGCCAATGGTAAATCTGGTGCATTACTGCTGGATGTCTGTCATTCATCTGTAAACAACTAGACAATGCCACATAATCGTCGGCCAACAATACATGACGCAGGATGATACACTGTTTTGCAGAATACGCTGGCAGAAAACATTCTCGTGATAAATCACCTTCTCTAAGCATGCTTCGTTCGCCGACAACACACATACGACATTTCGTGAACCGGTATCTGTAACCGTCTTCAGGCAGACGCACTATCAGAGGAACTCCAGCAGACTGACAGTCAATTTCGAAACTTTCAGCAGCAACAATCACGCATCTGTAAATGTACCTGTTTTCTAATTGACTTACTGCCTCGCCGTTTAGTGTTATTCGCTTGTGTATTAGCATTGCACATTAACGGAGCTAATGGTTCCTTACGTATTTAACTTTATTTTCCCAAGTTTTTAAAATTGTTCTTCTGGTCAATTTGTTGACAATCACTTAATTTTCTCGTCTTCACGTAATACCCCGTGGTTAGTTAATGTATTCATTGTAAATTTTTAAGTATAATATAGTGAAACAAGTTATTTAAATAATGGTGCACAGGCCAGAAGTTTATATTCATGCCTAAATATTCAAGAAGCATTATGATCGGGGTTTTTTTACCTTGGTTATATAGATAGGTACACTTGTAGAAGAATGTCAATACTCTCACTATATTTTACCTTTGATATATTTGTCTTTGGAGGATGTATACAAAATCATTACACCTTTCGCAGCATCACATCTGAAATCCCAACATCATAACATTAGTTGTAAATGAATAGTCAGCTAAATTTCCTTACACCTGTGCGGTAAAATTACAAACTTTTTTACAATATGTATATGTATGTACACTATTATATAATGTTTTCCAGAATGGTGCTTCAAATACCTCGCTATCAACCAGTCATACCAACATATCGTCATTCGTTTGGTCCTTTCGTTTTCATTGGCTGTGTACGCAATATCAATATGACATTAGAGCTGCTCGCACAACGCACATATTTCTCAATCCACGAGTTAACAGACTCTCACGTTTTGAGCAAAATAAACTGATTCGGTCCGCGTGCTCTGGGTCGGGTATAAGTTAGTTGCGTAACCTACTGTGTGTGTCATTAATGTCTATTCTTAGTCGTTTCTAAAAATTTGAAACATGGCGTGGCAATACACCGCAATAATGTTATTGACACAGCAACATTTATGATTTACACAGTTGAATAAATAAATGAATATTAGTTATAAAATGTAATGTTATTCTAGAGTGCCAAAAAAACTAGGATTGGCTAAGTTAGTACAAACTTTTAAGCCTAATTTACACCAATGATAACATTGCTAATAATACGTGTTTTCAACAAAGTTATTAACAATGTTGTAAAATGCTTGAAAATTGTTGACTTCATTATGTTATCAACATTGTTGCCAACATTCTGTTATCAACTTGCTGATATTTATTAAAATATGTTACTAACATTTGTTACCAACATAATGTTGAAAACATTTGCTAGCAACAAAAGTTGTGAATTTTAGAAACATGTTAATAACTTTGTCACCAACACTGTTGAGAACATTATTTTCCCGACCCATTGTAGAGCGGTCTAGTTCAAAGTATGATGGTAACAAATGTTACTAGCAATGTCATCAGCAATGTTGTAGGTATTTTTGTCATTAACGTTGCTAGTAACATCCGTTCATGACTATTACAACTTTGTTAGTAACATTGTTGTTTTCAGCAATGTTAATAGCACATTTGCTATCAACATTGCTCTAAAATAGTATACCACAGCTTAGAATTTGTTGATAACATTTTTGTAACTAACATTTTTTTCGACGTAAACTGGGCTTTAAGTAACATAGTATTAATTAAGTAACCAGCTCCTGACTACGCTATAATTTTAGAGCGTTTAATCGACCACTTAGCAATTTAGTTTACTAAATGTGAAGCCAAGGTCGTATTTGGGTTGCCAGTGGTATATTTCAAAGGATCGATGATATGCGATACATTCGATCCATCCCACTTTTCATCACACCCTGATTGCCAAGCAACAGGCGTATCGATAAACACTTGTTGCAAAATTATGTAAATATTTTAGAACAAATCTTATATCTAGAGAAACAGAAAATGTTCTATAAACACAGGTCCCGAAATGCACCGTTTCTCCACAGTTCACAGTACATGACGTACAGTGCATAACTTGCTGTCCGGATCATGTTGCTGTGAAATACTACATCGAACAATGCCTACTGTCGAATTAAACACTTCTTGCCTGGTACGTAGCTGTCAATAATAGCTGCGATGGCATTCCACAGTAGAAATAATTGGCCCGCGCGCCATGCACTGTGAAATGTGTTTTATAAATTGGGCATTTTGGACCCATTTTCGTATATAAGTGGTTCGGAATTAAGTGAGCGCTTTGAAATCCTAGGTATTTTTCCCCTTTAAGATAGTTGTTGAAACAAAACACCCTAAGTAACATCACAGTATACAGACAGATTGTTCTCATAAGTGAACGTTTGGTTGCTTTATTGTGAACTACACTGTAAAAACTTTTAGTACTTGTACAAAGAAAATCTTTGCAAACCCAGTTGCCAAAGAAATCCTTGTTAAACAACAATGGTTATCCTTGTAAAAAATATAAAGTATAGGTTTGTAAAATTACAAGGTATAGCCTTGAATTTGTACTTGCAAAAAGGAAAATAAATAAATTTTAAATACCAATTTTAGCACTAAATTCATTTATTAAATAAGTTTCGAATAAATAAATTTTACTTAAAATAATTTTGAATTAAAATAAAAAAAAAAAAAAAGTTAGCTCTCAGTTTTAAACCTGCATCCCTCCGCTTCGGTACTAAGCACCTTATCTTAACACCATCTCGACCTACATATTTGTTTTTTTTTTATGTGTACATTCAGTGTACAGATCGGTGATACCACTTTTTAAAAATTTAAAGCATGGAATCAATATTAAAACTAGCCTTATTCTAGAAAAATGCTTTCCAGAAGATGTGATTTTTGTATAACTGTATTATGTTGTTCAAAGATCACATAACTGTGTTATTTCCGCGAACCTATGATTTTGGTAGACTACAAATTTTGCCTACTTTTTTTCTTACAAACGTCTGTTAAACTACAAAAGAAATGCCTTGCCATATTTAAAGGATTTTTTTTCGTTCTTCTATATGTGAGGATTCCCACACACCCCTCCCCCCCCCAATTATTAATATGCAATTTTGCAACAGCCTGTATAACGTGGGCCACAACTGCTGGACCACAATATCTCGGCGGGACAAACTGGTTTCCACGGGCAGCTGGCATATCTCACGAGATTTCCCCCCCCCTCCCCCACTAATCAACCCCCCGCGACCTGAGGCTGGGGCAGCGCCGCAGGTAATTAATGTGCCGGGCGTTACCCGTGTAGTGCCCCCTGCCTCCTCCACGTCGTGATGTAAGGTCCGGCGTTAAGCGGAACAACAGGCGGTCGATCTCGCGCCGGCACCGGGGAAAACAGCTTAATAAAGCAGGCGATTATAATGCTTAGCGTATTTACTCGGAGCGGCGAACCGCTGAAAACACATCGAGTATAGCCCCGGAGGTGGCGCGCTACTGCCGTGCCTCCCGCGAGATGGCCCTCGTGTCAGGGACCTCGTTGCGAACATATTTTATCGCGTTGTCGCTATCGAAGATCGAATATAATCGATTATCAATGACCTTGTAACATTCCCAGGACCTATCGTAGTTCCTCGACTCGGTGTTATCACTTTTTCTTTTCACTGAGTTTACGTCTCGTCGACAGCGAAATCATTAGCGACGGTTTACACACGACTTTATATAACTACAGAGACTGGGAGAGGAATAGGCCATGGCCTATGTTAAGGACTGATCCCAGCATTCGCCGGGAAACCATGGAAAACCGAAATCAGGATGGCCGGAGCAGAAAATCCAACCCGCGTCCTCTGGAATGCGAGTTAAACGCATTGCCGTGGTGCCACGTCGCTCTGTTAGATAATCATTAGCGATTCGTTAACTTCGTGATTTCATTTGCAACAAGATTAGAAGAAGATTTTGGTCAGCACTTAACATCTAGTTCTTTAGCGCTGGTGACGGGTACATAATGTATGGAGCAGCGCCGGAATGATGGTGCGGGGGAAACGTAAGATTCCCGATAAAACCGGCTGACCATCGCCATCGTCAGGTACGATTCCCACATGCGAAAATCCGGGGATGGAACCCGGATCGCCATGGTGCGAGGCGAGTGCTCTAACCACTGCCACTGCGCCCACCTCGGTCCCGTCAGATTCGATTTAAAGCCATGATCTTTCTTTTATTTCAAACAATAGTAAATAACTGGAATATATTTTTAACCAAATGCTTTGAAATATTTAAGACTGTGTACAGTCATATGAGACACAATTTTATCACAGTGTTTTTTTATAATTATGTAATATTTGCTAGCAAAAAATTATCTTCATTTTGGCTTATTTTGACAACAAAATATGTAATATTTCAGGGGCAAAAATTAAAATATCCTTTTGGTGTATTGCAACAGAAAAATTCAGATACAAACTATGATATATAAGTGTTAAAACTGTAGGAATGAATTTTTGATATATGTATTAATTTGCGTTAAATTTTTTTTTTGTAAACCACTGCAAATCTAATGAGCGAGGCCTTAAGGCACATTGTGTCTATTCTGATATTGGAACACGTTATCAGGTAAGTGAACACTCAAGATTAGTTGGTAAACAGCGGGCAGTCATGCATAGACTAGCCAGAAACAATAGCATCGTCTCACTGTGAGGGCAACCGACGGACACTGTGTGGCTGGAAGTATTTTCCTTGCCCGAGGTCCAGAGGCAACGGAGCGGTAAGGGCGATTCAGGCGCGCACATAGTTCATATCACCAGCTCTGCGCACATACTGTAAAAAACTTCTTAAATAGTAACGGGACTTTTTAACCCCTACACTGTGGAACACTACTTGCCATACTTTACCTTGTAAACAGGGCAAATGTTAAGCATATTTAATTGAAGTCTGGTAACATCAGTGTACCTTTTACTGCTTCCTAAAATGTACAGGAACGGTGTGAGGGGTGGGGGATGTACGTTGACTACGTTCTTTAGAAGTCATTTACGTAGTTATGATTAAATTTACAAATAATATTTTACAGTGAATAGTTGAATTAACATGCTCTCTTTCCATTATATTCTCGTCACTGATTTAACTTTTAATGGTGACTTATTATTTTATGACATGCTGCATGTCCCTGTTGTACTTAAAACTACGGAAAATGTCACGCACTGCAAAAAAAAATACTGTTAATTTACAACACTGATATATAGCAGCGTTAAGAAAGTATATATGGTAAAATTATGTGCCACACTTCAGTGGTAGCATTCCTGTAAATTTTTAGAAAACAGTCTAATGTACACTGATGTTATTAATACCTGTATAATACAATGCTATAGGTTGTTCGGTATGAAGTGAGCTCTTTTGTAACCCTAGTTTCTTTTTTTCCTTTCAGATAATTTGACTCAGTAATTTGAGAAACAACACATGTCACATTTTTCACAACATGGGTTTATTGATATTTACTCTTCAATGCGAGAAACTCGAATGTCCCACACAGACGTGACGCGTACATACATTTTTTTAAATAACATTACTGGAGATGATGGTATATCGCGAAAATGTTTTGTGCCAACATATCCTTAAAAACACTGTAGTTCCTTGCAGCACGTATGATCGGCTGATGTACCTCTGACACAACGTAGCTGTCTGCAGACCAATTACAGGCATCACATATTACAATGGCAGGATTCTTATTGGCTCAGTCAAATAGGGCAGCAGCTTCTCGTACAAGCGAGAACCAATAATCTCATGGTAAGCTAAACGTGCGTTGAAACCCAGCAACAGTTAAATTTTCCCGCGATGAACCATCATCTCTAAACATTACCTTATTTAGAAGGTTTATTGAAATATACATTTTCAGTGTAACATTATTTAACAGCTCTTTCTTCAAAGTGACATGCGTTATTTCTCATAGGACTGATTTATTTATCGTTTCCTGCCACTTTTTATTTTAAGCAAAGCAACGTAAGTAATAATAATAATATAGTATAGATTGTATCGTACTAAAAAGTTAAAGTTCGGGGACACAAAATAATAATATTTTTTATTGATTACTCTCAACAAGAAGGTCGTCAGTAGTGCTTAGTTTATCGCGACCCACCTGTAAAGTTTCTCTATTTACTAGCTGAAGAGGAGCCGAGGGGGCTAAATGGTTAGACTATACACCTCCCACATAGACAAACACGTCTCACCAAAGTCTGATCCGTGCCTGAAGCGGTTATAGTAAGTCACGAGGGCAGGCTGGGTAGGACAAAATTCCATCTTGAAGCGTGCAAACAGTAAACCGAGTAAAGTTTTGTAGCGTCTAGTAAGTCACGAGGTGTGCTTTTCCATCTTCACCTGGTTACCTTGCTCGAGAGCAGGGTATACAGTGTTGCAACATTACGTGACAGTAGTTAAGGGAACAATCCTTACATATTAAATGAGCATAGGTCAGAAAATACACCATTTATGCACTACAGTTCACTGTAAATGATGCAGTGCATAGCGAGCGTGTTGGATCATGTTCCTGAGGATTGCTATTGATGCTATTATTGGCAACTACACACCATACAATTCGTATTTAATAGAACGGTAGACATTGTCCGATGTAGCATTCCTAGAGACACTGGAAAATCGCGAAAATGTTTAAGATAGTCTCCAATAAACTGTAGTATATTAACCGTGACACGTGTGTAACAGTTCTGGGACAAATCACACACGTTGTGTGTTCAAGCTGTACAGTTATAACTGGGTTTGTTGTGGAGAGAAACAATGCTTCAAATAAACCATAGCCAATGTCGATACGAAATATTCAGTGTTGTGTACAGCATGTTGGAGCCTATAGCAAATAGTCAACTATTCCCGCGATTTTCCAGTGTCTCTAAGCATTCCGCATAGTAACGGTGCGTTTTCGGGCCTTGTTCACATATAACATTTTCAGTGGCGAAGCGTGAAGTGTTCTAGGGCAAGCGGTGATTAGCAGTGACTATACAGAACTCTCAGTTTCCTGTGGAACCATTTGACTGGTACAGGCAGGTGCACTCCTGGCGATGAACTAGTTCTTAGTAATACACGTAGGTCTCAGTAACACAACTGTAACATGCTCAAAGTATATAGTCAGGTTTCATACTGCTTGCCTTGGAACAAGTCCTCACTTCACCACTGACCATTTTGGTTCCTGTAAATGTGTGGATTGCTCCTTCAAAATGACATGCAATTTTGCAAAAACCTACGTATTTTTATTATGCTGTTAGGATACGAAAATTGCAAATTGGCGCAAATAATTGTGAACGGTACATACAGCCACAAATCAAAGCCAATTGAAACTAAATGCACTGTGTCCAAAACATCGAAGAAAGAAGCTCGAAACTTATATGTAGATATTATGATGGTTTAATGCGGGAAAACTTGACTCTTTGCTGGGTTTCCAACGTAAGTTCAGCTTGTCAAAAGATCTTTGACTTTTACTTGGAAGTAGAGCTTTTGCCCCATTTGACTGAGCCCGTAAGAATCCCGTTATTCTAATATATGGTGCCTATTATTGGTCTACGGATAGCCATCCAGTCATACATGTAGCAAGAAACCACAGTGTGTTTTCGATGGTATATGTTGGTACAAAACATTTTCTCGATATACATACCATCATCGCTACTTATATGTAGAGCCACGATTTTATGGCGAAAAGATTTTTGCAACATTTGGTTTCGATGCGTCATGTGCACACCTGCAGCTCTGCTACATCGTCTGTGGTTGGATGATTTTACTCTCACTTGCCTTGGCAAATTATAGACGTACAGAGTCACAATAATCTTATTCTGATTGGTGCAGTCAAATGAGAAACGTGTCTGAACAAAGACACGCTGCCAATAACCTTGAAACAGAACTGCCGATATGCACGTGAGTCACTGAAACAAAGTGTGGCAAAAATCTTTTCGCGACAAAATCGTGGCCCTACTTATATGTAGGGCCCGGTAGTTTACGCGAAAAGATTTTTGCCCCACTTTGTTTCAGTGCCTTACGTGCACACCTGCAGCTCAACTTCATCGCTCGCTATTGACAGAGTGTTTTTGTGCAGAGTCATTATTCATTTGAATGTGCCAATCAGTACACGGTTAACTGCGAGACATCGCGTCTGTGATTTGCGGGTTTAATCTCCACACGCTGGGAGTTACGGCATCCAATCACTGACCACATAGCAGAGATACAGCTGTGCACGTAAGGCACTGAATCAAAGTTCTGCAAAAATCTTTACGCGTAAACTACCGGGCCCAACTTATATGTAATATAAATAAATGTAATGTGAACGTCGCGTAGGGTAATGTAGGATTTCAGTTATGTACGCCATCTTGAAAATTCCGACGATAAGAACGTGGTGAACGACATAACCTGGTCAAGTGATTCAGCTAACCTGCCTTACTCCATCTCGTGACTTATTGTACCCTCCTATGGACAGTTTCGAGATCGCGTGCACTGGTGTGTTTGCTCAAAAATAACGAAAATAAAGTAGGAACTAGAACTTGGGAATGTTTTCTGTTAACTGCTTTCTGAATGCTGAAAACATTCGTCATATGGAGTTCACCGACAGAATTTCGGCAGTTTACGGCATTGTGTATTAGGATGCGGGGGAGGGGTAGTGTGATGGATGACTCATCCGTAATACGATGGGTTCGATGCTTTAGGCGCCCGTCTCTCTGGAGCCATTCGCCGCCTTTGAGACTCGAGGAAAGGTAGCGGTAAGCGTGACAGTGGTTCACACATCGCGTCTGTCCGTCGTCCCTACACGCCGTATATGCCTATTCTATTTTAAGAGTGTGGTAGATTAAGAAATGCTGAAAACTCTCATTTAAATCCAAATGTTTTGAAAGCCACGATGGCGAACTGCAAATAACAATTTTTTTTTGCGATATAAGAATTTTGCGTCTAAACGAGAGCAGTGGCAGTTTTCTTTAAAATCATGTTCTCCATGTTGGCTTATTTTTTCTAGGCAATAAATATTATGGTTTTAGCACATTATGTAACTAACGAAATTCTGCTTAATTGACTTTGTAGTCAAATCTATATAAGTTATTGTTTAAAAAAAATAGATGTCACGGCTAATACCGTTTTAAACAAAACTGCCAAACTGATTTTTGATATCCTTTTTCGTTTAATATTTTAAAAAATTAATTATCGCAAAGAACATTAGAAACAAGAGACCACTGTGCGCCAGAATTAAATGTGCTATATTTCAGCGTCAGCTGTTGTTCGCCAGAAACACATTATCAAGAAAAATTCTTGCTTAAATAGTTGTCAAAAGCTATTGTCTAGGATTGCTTTTTTATTTTTGCAAACTGGATTCGTGAACCCTATAGTTTTAAACTCATGCTTTTAGCGCTCAATTATGTTCTATGCCCTCTTAAGCTCTGGCAAAGCTAAGTGTCTGGCCCAGTTTGTGTTTCTCATAGCTGAAAAATTAATATAATTTGGTCGTATTTGCAATACGACAAATATCTCTATAGTTATGTTCTGAATTTAGCATACGCGTGGTGTCGATTCATAAGACAACAGAATTGCAAATATATTAAACTATTTGTTTCAGAAGCAGTTATTTCTGATACTCTGTATACGCAAATATTAACCAGTTTATTTTGTAATGTAGCATTATTGGATGCTGTAAATTTTAAGTTCAAATATTCAGTTGTATAATTGTGAAGTGAGAGGGAAAGTGTTATCAAGGCGATGAACTTTTATTTATTTCAAACAATTGCAAATAACTCTAATATTTTGTAACAAAACGCTTTGAATTAATTTGAGACTGTGTACAGTCATACGATACACAATTTTTGTCAGACTGTTTTTTTATACCGTTTTGTAGCAAAAAATTATTTTGCTTCATTTTGGCTTATTTTGACAACAAAATGTGTGATATTTTTCGGGCAAAAATCTAAAAATCAGCTTGGTGTATTGCAACAGAAAAATTTAGATACAAACGATAATATATAATTGTTAAAACTGTAAGAATGAATTTTGATATGTGTATTAATTTGCGTTAAAATATTTTCTAAATCACTGCAACACTAAACAGCGAGGCCTTAATTGCCATGCCTATATTAAATATACTAGGAATGGTATTGACATTCTAAATTTAATTTATTTAGTCCTCCATGCTAATCGAACCTGGCACCGCTTGTGGACGAACTTGCAATAATACATTCATTGTCAGGATATAGCGGCTTAAGAATGTAATGTCATTTCACTCAACGGCAATGGACGTTGGAAATATGTACTATTTTTTTTTAACCATATGGAGAAATGTTATATAACTTAGTATGTTTATATTGACGGTAAAATTACATATGCGTGTTGCAAGCTTCCTTCATGTAACCATTGTTATATAACAATCATTATCTTTTAGTATTTTTTTTTCCAACCCCTGCATTTCACACGTTTTAGATTTTCTTCAATGCAACATTTTTGTCGTCGTTTTTTCCGTCGGAGTTTTTCTTTTTTGCACCTCCTGCTTTATTGTTTTCCCCCTCTTCTGTTCCATATACGAACATGTTTCTTACTATAGGTCATTCGGGATAAAGTGAGTACTAAAAGTTCAACCTTTGAAAAATATCACCAACCATAACATCATGTAATTCAACATTATATATATAGTTGCCTAACTGTTTGTATGGTTGGCAGCGAAATTACGCAACAAAATTCCGTGTGTTTTCGTATTTAAATATAACAATACAGTAACAAATTCAACCAAAATCGACATAATTATGTTTTTTACTAAACTGTAGGTATTCATACTGACTGCACAATTCATGTAACACGCGCAAATATTTAGTTACACATTGATAAAAAAAATACGTTTTGATAAATTGTTTATCTTAGTGGGAGGGAAGTGGGCGGAGTTTGAGCTCGACCGCCCTGATTACAGCGCCAAAAAAGTATAGCATTCTCGGTAATTTGGTGAACTAAAACCAAACAACGTGCCCAGAGCGGTTAGACACGACATGTCGTTAGCCGTTACGCGTGGAAATATACGAATTGGCTGAAAATAGAACTTTAGCAGGGCTATTTTGAGTGCTCATTTTATCCCAAACCACCTAAATTTCTTCGTTAGTGTTTCTTAGCACACTTTCGTGTTCATGATTTTTCTCCCCCTTTCACATTTATTCATTTTGATATTTATTTTGCATTAGTCAGAGATTATCTTTGATATGTTCGGACGACATGTCTCACTATATCTAGTTCAGTACTACAGTTGTGACCTTCCTTTGATAGTTAGTGCACCTGGCGCGTGAGCCGTACTGTAGTGTGGTACGGAAACTACTTTTTCTTATATAACTATTAAAAAAGTTTCCAGTGCGTTTATCTACGAAAAGAAGACACCTTTCAAACGGTGTCCCTGTGATTTTATAAACTCCGTCTTCTATTTAAAAACGTTATTTCCAAGCTCCTCAATATTGCTAGATATGACTTTTTCACGTTGCTGTAGCTGAGAAAATATCAACCATAACCGTAAAACAAAATTTCAGAAACCTGCATTGGACTTACCACATACTTTCCACAAATAAAATAACCGGGTCGTCGCTGGAAGTACCGTTGAAAAAACACATTCTACGAAAACACTGTACGCTAGTTTAGTCCTCCGCGCCTAGAGGCAATGCGGAGTTTGACTGTCGTGCTATATTCAACTTATCGCCATCCTCGTTTCCGTGCCTCAAGAAAAAAAAACCTAGCGTCTACTACTACTTTTTTTGTAGATTCTGCAACAATTTTCTATACCTATAACGGACCGACCCCCCCCCCCCCCTTCTACACTATATATATGTGGCTTACAGAAAATAATCTGTAAGAACGGGAAAGGGGTATACGACACGTGTGAAACGTTCTTTGTATGCTATTCCTAAGCAGACATCAATCACGAACTGTGAACAGTTTCCGAATAAATTTCTACCGGCCGAAGTTCTGCACACTGAGCGCCGGAATTTTATATATTTTTATGAAATTGTGGTAGTTTTGTAGAGTATACATGCAAGTTCTTCAATATGTGAGGATTTTTCCGCCCGATTATTATGCGCTGGAATGCAGGGGTGTGCGAAACGTTCCCGTTAGACGAATGTCTTTTAATGGATGGGGAAGGAGCAGATATTTTTCTGACAAATGCGCAAAGAGTCTGTTATAGGCCGTTCTGGATAAAGTGAGCACTTTTGAAAGTTTAGTTACTTTTTTTTCCTTTCTGATAATTTGTATTCTACTGTCACTTTTTAATATAAACAATGCAATCTCAGTATTAATGAAAGTGTATAGATGGTATCGTAATCACAAGTTAACGCTTGAAGTGACAATAATAAATTTTAAAAATAATTTTTCTGGACTAGATGATCTTCGAAAGTGCTGATTTTTTTCGTGAGGGACCTATACATGTGACTCCCATTTCGCGCTGGGGCGTGTCTTCTTGTCGAGACAGAGAATTACGTTCTCAAGAGACGTTGTTGCGTGCACAGCACATCCATATTGTCGAGAGCAGGGGGGGGGGATGAATAAAGGAAATGATCGCTTGTGTTGTCCACCGACTCGGTTGACGAGTCGTGTGTTCAGCGCCGGTTTGTGTTGTCTCGCCCTCGCCGAGGTGTGAACACTTTTCGTCCGGAGAGATGCAACCACACCCGCAGATCGATGTGTCTTGGATGTATGGTTCCCATCGCTACTGCTGTGTTCCTGCGAGAAGCGTCAGTCATCGGCGAGTCTGATTGGCGAGGCCAAGGTTGTTTCAAACGCGGCCTGGTATCACCCATGCCTCTTAATATATACGCTATAGGCTGGGTCAAGTCGAAGTGTGTTACTATTGCATGGCGATGGCTCTTTTATCCTGAACGTGAATTAAAGTGGGAGTAATATAACCCCGATGATCAACTGTAAAGTATATAATTTGTTAAATATTAAATACGTCTTGATATTAAGGGTGTCGCCTGCCCAAGCCGCCGTCCGGTGTACAGAGCTTCGATTGACACAAATTTGTTCAAAACCATTCAAAGTACGTGAATGATGTGAGCTTAGGAACAGCATCCCGAAAACGTTACGCGCGTATGATACCCTTTTCATGGCCTTCGTTAATAAGTGATGCTTATTTTCCCACTGGCGAAAATTGATGTTTTCCCGTCCTTTTTAGGCACGATAGTGTTGTTTCAGAATTTTAATAAAGCATAGACTGGTACAATACACTGCTATCTCAAATATTGCCTCGTAAAATAGTACGGTCGTCACTAAATGCCTCATAGAGGCGAGTTGTCGGCGACAAGAAGATTGCATGCCAGTTTAGTGACATACGCCTGGGGAGGCATGAGTGTCGTCCTTACCGCTTCCACACTTCTAGGCCTCGAACGAACAAAGTACATTGACCCAGACGGCCGCCTTAAGGGCGCCGCCTACCTGCGCGTAAGAGGCTCAAAAGCGACGGAGCAGTAAGGTCGACCTTGGAGCGCGCATCAAATGCCGCGTCGCCTCAACGAGCCAAGCGCTGAACTAGCGTACAAGCTTCCCGCTGAACGGTTTTTACTATGGGACAATAAGCGGTGACCATATAATTTTATTGGTGGAAAGTCTGCAGCTAAGTCCAGTGCAGGTGGCAATCTGAGTTTCGCATACATCCGGTTAGTAAATTTTGAAGAACGGAAGTCTGAAAAGGCCGTTTTAGCCACGTTGTAGGGCTTAGAAACTGTTTTTAATGAGCGTGGCGTCTTAACAATGAGGTTCCGACCTTGTCTGAAGTTTTTCTTTTCGTACGTTGGCACAATGGGCATACACGGAATTTTTTCGTAGAAAAATATTGTTTACGAACACGCTGCAACGCATTTGAAGCGTGGGGTAGGCGGCCGCCTTAAAGTTGTGAAGTGAAAATATTTTGTACAAATTAAGCTGAAACCCGGCGTTAAGATGTGTGAAATAATCAGTGCCGTAGTGCCAAAATTGGTACAGGGTATACTCACAAGCAAGGTACGGCCATTTCCTGGTACCAGGTCGCCACAGTCCTTGGAATAAACTAGTATAAGGAAAGCAGAAGGTATACTGTACTGGGCTGAATCAACGCGAGGGTATACGGCGTGTATCCCCGACTACATCACTGGAAATAATGCAATTTACCGTAGGAGTTCTGTGGCGATTTGTTTGTTTAGAACGCCTGAGTTCACCGCTGACCCCCCAAGTTAGGTTAATTCAACTGCAGTCCAGAAAGAAAATGTGTTTTCTTATGGGAGAGTTTGGCACAGGGGAAAAATTATGCGCCTGTTTCGCTGCTGTCGCTAACGGTTAACATACGAAACTATAGGGAAATTAAATTTAACTAGGCTTGACAAAGAGAGAAATCGTTTAATTTTATTTTAAAAAGAGAAACAAATGAATTTCAGCTTTTATATTATCGACTTAAAGTCACTTTAAATTTAAGGAAGCTCTGTGATAGGTCAGTTTACAACTCTTACCGATACCAGCGCTCAAGCGGCAGTAATTGTCCCTGTGCCAAACTTTTTAAGTTGGTCTTTCTAACCTGTAGTAGGATTGACCTTACCCCAGGTTAAACACGCACAACATCTCTGGACCACAGTCCACTGCGGGTGTTGAGTGCGAAGAACCCTCCGGAAGTGTTTGTGTCATCCCCCTCACCCCCCTCTTCATAGACGACCCCTTCTCGAACACGATCGAGCTCGTGACGCCCATCCATCGCCAGCACTCGCCGGACACTTGTAACTACGTCCCACGTTGTTAACACCGCCAGTAATTAGCGTCCATAAAAATAACGTTTCTGGCGGATCTGTACTCAGCACACACACACGCTCGGTAATTAAACTTAACGACGCACTTCGCGTGGCTTTGCAGTCAACAAGGACACATGTCACGCCTGCCTCGTGCGTGTTGGTTGGTCTGTTCGCCCGACTGAAAGTAAGTTATAAGCTGTCCATGGTAAAGTGCACATTTTTGAAGACAGCCTTGGCAAGCATAATACTTTCTAACAGTTTTCCTATAAGAAATAAATGTGCTTTTATAAGGAAAAATACGTGGAAACCCAGTTGCCAGAGACATTCGATAGACAATTGCAAAGGTGGCTATCGTAAATATTTTGTATTTGTACTCGCAATAAGGAAAATATAATTTGAACGAATATGAACTTTATTCGTATCATGGAAAGGAACACATTAGTTAAATGACTGAATAATTTTGTGTCTAATTATTTTGAGAAAAACATTAGGTACGCACCAGGAGTTGAGCATGTATCCTTGCATGTTTTCAACAGTTCAGGGAACGTTTTTTTTTATCACGCAATTGTTATGAATACTATCAACTTTAATCCAGAAAATGCGTACCAGAAGACGTTATTTATGTATAACTGTACAATTTCCGACAAACTTGTGGTTTTTGGTAAATTGTAAAGTTTGTCAAGTTTTTACAAAGAAAATTCTTGTAACTTTACAAACAAATAGTATTACGAGGAAAATCTTTGAATTTTTCACGATATTTTGTGAGATAAAGAATTATTTGTAATTTAAAAATAAGCTCTGTTAATGTTTATGTTAACTAGTGCGAGAAAGATACAAAACGACTGGAAAGAAAAATATTAACGAGGATTTGAAAAGTGCTGATATTACCGCGTACAGGACATAGGACTTCGACGTCTTCGCTCTTATTGGAGTAGTTGTGTGCAGCATCTCGTCACAACGTCCTAGTTCGCGCCCTTGTTGAAGGATTCTGTGGGTGCCGCACGGTACACTCTAAGAAATAGTTTGTACATTTGCCACACGTGCGTGTAGGAACGCTAAGAAAGTAGGTGTGGTAGAATTGTTTACCATACATCCATGGCAAATAAGTCAAATGTATACTGAAGTTACCAGGCTTGTAATGTAACAAGTGTAAAAGTTTGCATATTTACAAGGCGGAAGTATGGTAACTGTCCCATACTGCGTTCAGGTTAATTACTTCGTAAATATTTTAGTACTTTTTACAGTGTACGTTCAGCCTTTTATAAATGCATATTTTGACAAACTACACAGAATATGTATTACCTTTAATTAAAAATAATTGTAAAATAATATTTTCACTGCCGTTTGTACAACACATCACAGAGAAAACGATTTTGTAGTTGCCACAAAATACAATTTTGTTTGTCAATATATAACTCACCAAATTTTTTGTGGTGGTTACAAAATTTTTATGTGGTCACTGCAAAACTTTATTTGGGGCAGCAAACATTAAAAAAAAAATTTTGGTTAGGTCCGTAGTGACAAAATATTTTATGGCGACTAATAATTTTTGTGTGTGTGTTTTTTTTTTTTTTTTTTTCAATTCAGTTACTTTTATAAACGATTGAATTTACCTTGCAACACTTATAGCGATGTTACAGGTACAGCATATATCTGGAGCTAGATCCTGCGTCTGAAGTAAAGAAGCAAAGTGACGATAAGTGTGAAACTAGCATTCACATCAAGTACCCCACCGCTTTTCCTTGCTATAGGCAAGCAACCACGCGCGGTCTTTTTACCCTGCTGCATGTCGTAGTATGGTTTTCGGCGAGGAAACGTTGAGATGATCTGACGAAAGTTACTATCGAAATTCACTCCAGACTTAGCATCCTTTATCGTGGACATCAATTTAATTCAGTTACTTCAACGTATATTACAGGGGGGGGGGACCCTGTTTTTGACTGAAGATATGTACGGTTTCATAACATTCTGTGCATGCACAAGTAATATATTCAGACACATATGGCGAGTTATTTTCCTAAGATAACGTGTTCAAATCGTTCCACAGTTTTTGTTTAAATGTGTACTTAATTTATTTTGTAGCGCGATTCACAAACCAAGTATGTGGATATATGGAATGCTCTTGTCAATGTGTTTTTTATTTGTATTCTTTCTGAATTGTAAGTTAATGAAGTCTAAAGTTCATCCATTTAAGGAGCGATTTCATACTTGTTCAAATCATAGCTGGGCGTTTTATTTCTTTCTCTACATTTTCTAATTTTTTTTTATCCTGAAGTATGTTTATTTACTTACATCAACTTCGTAAATACATTATTTCTTTAAATTACATTACTCGTTCCTAAAAATGTTTGAGATCTTCATTAACTCGTAACTCGACTGTAAGTTTCAAAATTTAAGGTTTGTAAAATCGCACTAAAATAACTTACATAGGACATGTTTACTTTCTTTTTGGGTTTGTCAACGTGGGACATGCTCTTGAGGTATGAATTGGTTATTAATGATTAAGTACATCGTACAAGATCGGTATTTAACGTGCGAAAGTTTCTCCGCAACAGACCTCGTTATTTAAATTAGAACCAGGGGTTTTTATTAGAAAACCTGTGGGTACATAAATGTAGTTTTAGGAGATTTTTTAATCACTATTTTCGTGGGATACTTTTTACGAATATCTACGGCACATACGGAACGTATTAGCTTCAGTTGTGTTGGGACTAAATATGTTAATCAAGTACATTTAAGTGTCCGACATTTCGTTCAGTTTTTTTTACATATAATCATAGATGCAGGTTTGTTACCAGGATCAGGGAAGGTTATACTTTTACAGACGTTTTATAATGAAGATGTTTAACTGACAGTGTCGTGTCGTAGAAGCTATGCGCTTCGACGGAAACGTAAGCCGTTGTAGCTCGCAGCTTTAGCATCTCGGCCCTCTTATCTCCGCCATGTTGTAATAAGCTGGTTCTGCAGGCAGAAAGCTCGAATTACTCCAATTAAAACTTCTCCGGCCCGGCAATTACAACAGATAGGTACAGTCGGAGCGCTTGTGTTTATTCCCGAGCTTGTGTGTGTGTGTACACATACAGGCATGCGCCTGGTGTACATAATAAGAGACTTAAATCATTACAAAGTAAATGAGTAAAAATGCGCGCGAAATTACTCCTCCATCGGCTGTACGGATCCTGGTTGTTGAGAGCCAGTGGTGCGGGGTTATGAGGGGAGGGAGGGCGGAAATAATAGTGGTAATAACATCTGGATGGTAGGAAAGGTATGTGTGCGTGCAGGCGATGTTAATTGCCATTTCCCCTCCAGTTCTTTGTGATCTGGCAACCACACCGGCTCCTACGAAGGATGGGATAATTTACTGTGTTGCCCCCTTCGCCGAGACACCGCCCCATGCCGGGTTTCGCACATCCGGCCCGTCTTTTTTTTTTTTTTTTTTTTTAATGCAACGCATAAATCGCAGGCTCGCGCAGAAAACGTTTTATAACGCCTGGAAAACGGGCAGTAACTGCGCGCGCCGGGATTAAGACGCACGCGTTTCCTTGCAGGCTTGCAGCTCTCCTCTACGTGCCGCCCCTTCCCCTCTTTTACCTTCATACTCTGCAAGACAGCGAGGGGGAGGGAAAAATGACCGATGGCCGAAGTTGTAATTTTATTCCAGAAAAAAAAACTTATATTTTTTATTGCATCGCGAGCTTCGCCCAAGTTCGGCCCGCGTCGTAAAATCGTTTAATAAAACTCTTGCGATAATTTTTTCATGCGCGCGAGGCAGCGCTATACTTGGAACAAGACAAAAAAAAAAAAAAAGAGAGTTTTGTGTCGCTGAGACGGGCTCCGGTATGCCTATGCGGACTAGACGTTCGTCGTCGCTTGTAGTCCTTGTGTTGTCCACTTCCCCGCGTTGTATTGTGTGCGGGAATAAAAATCATGCTGCCGACGACGGTCTCCTCCCTCCCTCTTTCCTAGCAGTTTTTCCGTTCTTTTCTCATCGACACTTAAAACGTAAGGGAATCACCCCCTCCTACCTACGCAGCCATTTATCTCCCTCGTTGCGCGACGGTGGTAACAGAATCGCCTGCGACAACAGCGCGCTGTCGCAGTAAAAGTGCGTGACATCTGTCTAGTTTAAATATACTATGGTTGTTGGCCGTCGCGGGATGCTGTCCTCCTTGTGGCACGCTTTCAAGCAACCACTTCCCGTCTCGCCTTTGAGAGTCATCCCCGGAGCACCTGGAGGTGCCTGAAGAGTTTTTATTTTACATAAGGTGGGAATTTATTGGAATCGTATATCTGTCGAGCGCGTTTTAGATTCTTTAGGCAACTATGTTAGGAGTTCACACAAAAATATTAAAATTGGTTTCTTGCTAGCTTATAACACTCAGACATCTTGTCGAATCGCTCACAGTTTACGTCCTTTTCAAATCCATAGATCACTAAAAATTTTGTTTGAAGTGTTTACATGGCTGCTGCTTAAATTTTGTTCCTTTGTATTTTTGTATGTGTTTTTTTTATGTTTCTCTTATTGTATATGGCTTGTTGAAATTCGGAAAACGTTGTATAATACTAAATTAACAATGAGATTTATTGAATTTTATGCATATCAATGTAGATTTTTAATCTACCAAAGATAGTTTTGTATTTTATCACTTTAACAGTAAGTACTGATGTTGTTTAGTTTGTTAAAGTTTGTTTTAAGGATTATTATATTTAGTTAAGTGAATGACAGCAATTTAGCCTAACTTCTCCAGTTAATTCAAAGGCAAAATAACACAAAAATAATTTTTTGAATAGAACCAGCGTGCAAAAGAAATGTCTTTATAAAAGTGGAGGTTTATTAGAAGTGTAGATTCGACGTCGAGTGAAAACCATTTTGTTTGCGCGTATTATGGGTCTGATTCGACCAGATAATGTGGAGATGTTATTCATGCAAGTTGTCATTAAGGGCGCGGTCTACCACAATTTTCATCACCATTATTTAATTTTTTATTTGCACCAGACATTTTTTTTTCTTATTTAAGACACAAAATATGACTAAATTTGACTCTTATGAAATTTTTTTTATCTGTCATAGTTTTCGCGTAATGGCTTGTTAAAGTCATACTTTGCATGTTTCCGTTTTAACGACCACACTAAAACCAACTGATATACCAAACTCAAAAAATCACAGTGGATAAAGACATTGCAGGCTACAATGACATGCTCATAAAAATAAATAATAAATATTATTTGAATTAAAAAAAAATGCTGAAACTCAAAATTAAAATTTAAAAAGTTCAATAATTTTTTTAAAAATAGAAAATTTTTTTTCTTTCATTTTATGAGCATGTATTTGTAGCCTGCAATGTCTTTATCCACAGTGATTTTTTTGAGTTTGGTATATCAGTTGGTTTTAGTGTGGTCGTTAAAACGGAAACATGCAAAATATGACATTAATAAGCCATTACGCGAAAACTATGACAGATACAAAAATTTAATAAGAGTCAAATTTAGTCACATTTTGTGTCTAAAATAAGAAAAAAATGTCTGGTGCAAATAAAAAATTAAATAAAGGTGACGAAAATTGCGGTAGACCGCGCCCTTAACCAACTGTATCGACGCTTTCTGATTGTCATGAACATCAGTACTTTAAGACGTACGAGAGAACTCTAGGTACTTTCTATCATAAATTGAGCTCCTACTGCTCTCGTGTTGACATTACTAGACTCAAGGTGGGGTATACAGGATGTTAATCAAAGACGTTTAAAACATCCTGTAGCGAGGTATCCGACACTGAGACAAGAAGTTTGATATAAGACACTTGGAGTCACGATAGTCGGAAAACGCCTTAAAATTGGTGACCAAACGTTGAACATAATGTATGACGGATGCCACACACAGCTGTATCTGTGGCTGTCAGGCGTAGCGTTCGTGTTACATCAAACCAATTAATTGCAGTGTACTACCTGACCCGCGTGTGCTGCTTCATATTAGTGTCTACTAAAACTTCGCTGATGCGCAGGAAACGTACACAAACACTCGGCAGAAGACACCAGATTATAACCCAGTAAACTGTGCGTGTAAGCAGCATACACAGGACAGGTTGTACACTGCTAAGTGGACACAATTAACTGGTTCCATGCAACACGGACGCTACATATGGCAGTCACAGATGCATCTGTGTGTGGCGTCTGTCATAACCTTATGTTCAACGTTTGGTCACCAATTTTATTACGTTTCCCGACTATTGTGACTCCCAAGTATCATATCAAAATTCTTGTCTCAGTATCGGCTATCTCGCTACAGGATGTTTTAAACGTCATTCATTAACATCCTGTATATTGCTTCAGCATATGCTTGCGTCCATATCAAATTTCTTGTCTCAGTGTCGGCTATCTCGCTACATGATGTTTTAAACGTCATTCATTAACACTCTGTATATGCTTCAGCATATGCTTGCGTCCATATTCGTCACGCCCACTGATCAGGTAACCAAAATAACTGAGGTACAGCACAAGTAGGCAGAACCCGCTTAGATTACTAGGTCGAGCATTCAAGATGACAGCATAAATAGTCTCCCATAACTTGGCGTAAAAGGTTAGTCGAAAGAAACCAGACTGATCAGACAGGCCATGTTTGTAGCATTCTCATCGGCAAACTAAACAACATCGTAAATGATACTTAGGCTTGGGCTACAGAGTCCAGTATTCAATACGTCGTCTGTTATTACGTGCATAGTTTCATCTGTACAGGTTTTTTTTTCGTTTTGTCAGTTTTTTCCCTTCGTAGTAGTTTTTGTACCATTATTGGTATGTTGTAAGTGAAAATAACTGCAAAATATATAGGAGTCCTATAACTTGTATCAGGCTGTGTCTGTACTTCAGAGTATTTCAATATTCGTTATTTTCGCGTTTAGTATTTGCAGTTGGAATCTAATGGCTCCCCCTCCCCCCAAAAACATTTCATTTCTGGTTGTTTCTGCGGTAAAAGTGTATTGTGTAGATTTCTATTGCTACGGATGTTAACTTTGGAGCTAATATTTTTCATGTTTGCTCATTAGTTTGCTAGATTAAGTTTGTTTATACATATTAACAACATTTTACTGATATTAGAGAAAATGTTACATAAAAGGCTTCTTCCCGCGCAACTAAGGGTAATGTTGTCATTCTTATCGGAAGTTACGGACACATGTAATGAAGAGTCTGTCAGAAAAATTTGATTGGATTCCAATGACAGATTGACAAAACATGATTCGAGTAGTGTTTTTTATAAGAATAAAAAACATTGTGTAATACAAATGTGTCTATAAAACATCAATTTTTTAAAGTTTAAAATTAAGCGGGAGTTGACATTTTTAAATGTCTTCGTATTGACTAACTGCAGGATAATGTAGCGACTTTGATTCATATTCTTTCTTTGTTATGATTTCCTATTTTTCCAATACTCCTTCATCTTCTACCCATGTAGTCTGTCTCTTTCCTCTGTTCATGTTGTTCCCGATTTCTTATTTCTTGTGCTTTGAAAGCCTTCTAAATGTAGTATTTCATTCTTAAAACGGTTTCTTTCTGTTGTTTCCGATTCTTTGATGCTGTTTAGTTCTAGTGCTTTCCTTGTTTCTCTATTCTATGTTATTGTCGATTTCGTCTTCCAGAAATAAAGAATAAGGTTATCGTTAGCCTGGTCTCATTTACTTGGTAGAGGTGTCCAAAAATATTAATCTTCGCTTTACCATTACTTTTGATATTTTTTCCATATTTTCTTAGATCTCCTCGTTACTTCCCATTTTTATTTATTACCTTTTTTAGTTATTTTGAAAATATAGACAGCAATTTTAATAAACTTATCAGAGTTTACAACTGAGAGAACATACGAAGGTACGCTGATATAAGTAATACTAGTTTCAGATCAGTTATTTTATTAGTAGAATAATAACAATACAGAATAATACGTGTGACACGCTACAACACTGTTTACGTGCCTCGAAGCGACTCGATTGTCTTTTTGGGAAGATAAACGTGGTAAATTTTCTCACGTAGTTTGTTACCAGGTATTCATTCTATGGGTTGATACGGGTGAGGTTCCATACAGTTTGCTTTCTTGGCGTGGCCATTTTGGTGTCGGTTTTTTTTTTTTTTTTTTTTTTATGTATCCTGAAATTGCTTATGGCTAATAGTGGGATGGTTGCTCGAAACAGACTGTGGCAGACTTCTTCTTTGCTATCCTCTTTGTACCACTGATTCAGTCTCTAAAGAACCAGTTGTTCCTTCTCTGTAATGACGTATCTGTCAACGATGCGTTAAGTCCCACCCACCTACCGTACTGCTCGCTCTCCAACTTCTCGCCCTATGCATTAATATTCCGTGAAGTCACTGTACATAAAAGGCAAATAAACACTGGCTCTAAATGCAAACTATTGTTGCATGTGCACTCCTTCGCGGAGAAACATTAGCAGTTTGATAAGGGGCTAGAAGACGACTGAGTGGAAGGCATGCAAAGAGTAATGGAAGCCTCGTAGTCAACATTAATATTAAAATATGAGATTGGTAGAGAACCTACCCAGGAGACTACTTTCTGCAATAATTGGCGAACAATTTTTAAATGTGCAATGATTTGTGTAACTATACAAATATTAGCCCTGGTTTCTGAGATTAAGAAATTCAAGTCCTTCATTTGAAAATAATAGAAAATTTTCTAATGAATTGAGGACGTATTTCGCTATTGTTTAAATGCTAGTTGAAAGCGATTAGTAGAGATGATGGTTTATCGCGGGAAAACTTGACTGTTTGCTAGGCTTCAACGTACGTCCAACTTATGAAAAGATGACTGGCTTTCGCTTGTACGTGGAGCTGTTGTCCTATTTGACTGAGCCAATAATAATCCCGCTGTTGTAATATTCAGTGTATGTTATTGGTCTGCAGTCATCCACGTTATGTCAGTGTTTTCAAGGCTATGTTCACACAACAATTTTTCGCGATATACCATCATCTCTAGCGATTAGTAAACTCGCGGTAGTGACATGTACTAAATGAAAACGGTTATCATAACATAGCGTCTTAAGAGTCTAAATTTGTTTAAAACAGGCGCATATATTGTAATGTGTGTACATTACACGAACTATTATCAACGCACAACGTATGAAGTTAGCTTCAGAAGTACTTAACAATTTGTGCCTGAATACTGGCATCTGTAATTTTGCCAGTACTGAGATAGCATCGATAATATATTTGAAAATGTAATTTTAACTTTCCAAATAAGCTGAAACCTTCAGCTGTTGAGGAAATTTTTGTTCAAGCTGCCTGAGTAAATTAACACATCAGTGCTCGCGCACAAGTAACTTGTTAAAATTTTCCGTGAATTTACAGATAATTTTACGAATATGTCTGTTTATATTAAAAGAAACATTATTTCATTTTACTTAATTTCGTTTCACTAATTAAACATACGTAAATCCGCGAGAAGAAACTGAAATAAAACCGTACGCAGCGTAGTGCCTGCTTCCTGCAGAAGTCCCATAAATATGCGAGTTTCCATAAGTGGCGCTAGTTGCCTTCCGTAGATCAACGGACACTTCTGGAGAATTTTTTTTACCAGGACTTCTCTGTAAAACAACGAAAATTATTTTTTATCAGTGCCACCCTATTTTTGTAAGAGTTTTTAGTAACTGTTGTTTAGTACTCCTTAGTAACATACTAAAAAATTCCAGTAGCATTCGGTACCACTTGAAATACTGTCATGTATACCGTTATAAATTTTTGACGGAAATGTATCGTTAATAAACGGAAATAGTGTCCGTAAAAATAGAATACGGAAATGTCTATAGTAAATATAGGTTACACTACGGAATCATACGTACTATGTCCATAAGTCTGCGGACACTTCCACGGAAAAAAATCGTAAATGTATGGGTTATAGAGCTATGTACATATATTACGTATATATTTTAATAACATCACCGGTAAATCTGCAAATCTGTATAAATGCAATTGTAGCATTATAGACATGTAAGTATGGCTCAGTTCCGTGTGATGAAACTGTTTTACAGAAACATCTGTTGGATTAGGAAATAAGTTTCCGTGAATTCACGGAGGTATCCGGAGAATTTTTACCGGAAATTCCGTAAATCGAAGAGAAAAGTTATCAGAATGTAGCTAAATATTCGTGACACTGCTTTAATATGTTTGTGTGATAGTTGATAGCGTTAAGGGCGGCCTAAAGTAGGCGTTAAATGCCGCGTTGCCACAACTACCCGAGAGCTGAACTAACGTGCAAAGTTCCCGCCGAACCATTTTTACTTTGTGACTTTAAACAGTGACAATATAATTTTATTAGAGGAACTGTTACAAAGTTCAATGCATGTTTCTATCTGAATTTCACATTCATCCTGTTAGTAGGCCTACATTTAGACGTACGGCAGTCTGAAAAGGCCGATGTTTGGGAGCCTTTGACTTGCACAAATGTTGGTCTTCACGTTGTCAACTTTTGGTTATAAAAATTACTGTGTTACTCGCATCTCGTGATGGTTATCAAATTACCTGTATCCCATTATTTGAATTTGAACTAACGCACTACTCTAAGTCAGATATAGATTAATGAAAAGAATACACGAAAGCACATCTGTGCCATGTAAATAAAACAGTGCTTTTCTTGAAAATAGAACGCTTGAAATGAGAATTTGAAAAATGTTTCATTGAGTTTCTGGGCTTTATTTTTTTCCCACCTGCTGTCACTGGAGAAGATGGAGTAATTTTTAAAAGCAGGCGTCGTGAGAGACGTAAGGATAAAATACGGCAGCTCACAATAATAAAAACTAATAATCACTACCTTATGGCTGTAGTTAGTATAGCTGTTTATCTCGCTTCTTAAAAATGCATTATGTTTGTTATTGGGTGCTATTTGTCGGGTAATGTTTTATAAGGTACTGTTACACAAAACTGTTTCAAGAAATAAGTTTGTTAATGGTAACTGTGAATGTGAACGCAGCAATCTTCCAAAATTTTTATACTCAGGCGTATTAGTAAAACGCCTAGGAAATTGTTTGATAATGGCTGGAAAGCTGTAACCAAAGAAAGCTTTAAAATTTTATGTGATTTACAAACGCAATGCTTCGATTAAAATATTTTTTACTTATTTTAATTTTACTACATTCTAATTTACTACAACGAAGCACTTAAAATTGCCTGTTTTTCGCGTAGTTTGGCCACTAGAATTATATTATGAAATTACCTAACATTATAGTGAAAATTATTTTCTATTTCAAATGCTGGTGTCTGGTTGTACGTGCACGATGACACATAAAAATGGTTTTGTTAGTCCGTTGCAAAAATTAGAGCCATTTGTATGTTTTCTTTGTATTTACCACAGAAAGTAGGTGCACGGTGTGATTCATGCTAGATTCTTATTGTGCATGTCGATCTATTATGGTTACCAAGCAGCATGCTTTAATTGGACAAACGCATTCAAGTTTGCAGTCTACATATTTCTTGGGATTCGAACCCATAAACTGTACAGGCTATTGCTTCACTGTGTGATACGAAAGTCATTTGTTCGGGATCCTGATGAGTTAATAATATGTTTAAAGCCAGCAATCTGACGACATTCCAGGGATAAGGGCGTTGAAAACAGTGTTTGCAGTCCGTCGCTCACCCTCCTCCCACTAAATGTTTTAATTTAAAACTTATTTACGCCTAACATATACTACTGTATTATTAAATGTATACATAGGCAATGAGTATCCAAATTGTGTATGGTTTGTACGTATGGCCATACACAAACACGCTGTGTTATAGCTCGCGAAATATCGTTTCTACACCACCAAAGGAAATGAGTATCCATATTGTGTATGGTTTGTACGTATGGCCATACACAAACACGCTGTGTTATAGCTCGCGAAATATCGTTTCTACACCACCAGTTTACACAGCTACAAGACGTTTACAAAAGCTCAAGAGGATTGGTGAGACACAAAATTTCAGCTTCCGTCGTGCAAATATAAAGTCGAGTAAATATTACTCGTGACCAAATACGCTCGAGAGCTAGGCCTACCTCTTGATCAACTCCTCGCTGGATAAGTGAACGTTTGCAGACGAAAGTCGCCATTTGGCGCGAAGGAAGGTAAATGAAAACCGCACACGTCACCACAACCTCAACAGAATGAAACTTAATGGATGCACTGTGGTCATGATTTCGAAGATACATGCAGTTCACCAATATATGTATGTGTATATAGGCTATATATAGATGCAGTGGCGTCTCGTCAGGGTAAGCAAGGCAAGCAGTGCTTGCCCAGGCAGCTTCCTGACAATTATCTGATTAAAATAAATATTTACTTGTAACCTTGTCTTTACTAGAAGCTAACTATGACTCGTGAAAATAGGTGTATCTTTTACGAATTCCGCTCGGATTACTACACTGTCAAACGGAAGAAAAGAACTCGTAAACAACCAAAGCAAGCTGTTTAAAAGCGCTTCCAATATCGCTTCTAGTGGATAGAGTTGCAGCGATAGTATTCGGGTGAGTGAAGGGGTTGGAGGGCTGGCCGGTCGGAAGGAACACGGGAGGGGATTGGCTACGTGACGCTTGGTTAGAAGCTACGATTGCAGTGCTTTCTCGCCGAAGTGATCCGAATATAGCCGAACCTAGCAGAATTGCCACTATAGTGGTTTTGTTACCAGTTACTGTGATT
>PNEQ01082584.1:0-12200 GCA_003012365.1 Medauroidea extradentata | reverse complement strand
AAAAGTGTGATGGGTCGATAATCAGCCGGTGTTGTCGGGCGAGACTTTTTGGGGATTAGGACAAGCAATCCTTCTTTGTGAGAGCAACATAACTCTCCCCTACTAAGCACATCCCTGACGACGTCACAAAATTCCTCACCAATTATATCCCAGTAGTGTTTGTAAAATTCGTAAGGTATGCCGTCAATTCCAGGTGATTTATGTGATGGCAAGTGACGTACAATAGCCGTTATCTCCGTATCTGCATATGGCGCTTCTATGAAACCAGTCCTCACCTCGCTAAGCTTCCTGTCGCAGTCGTGCAACACTATTGGTAGTAGGGCGGAGTCAATATCGTGTTCGGAGTACAAGCACCGAAAATAGGAACAAATCGTGCCTATCAGCTCAGACTGGCCAGTTACCACAACACCATCACCATCAAGAAGATGTGTAATTGCCTTTCTACACATTTGTCGCTGTTTTTTGATAACTGTAAAGAGACTGTGTTTTTCATCCGCCAGGATACTTTTATCATGCAGCAATATATTTCGATTGTTAAATCGGGAAATTATTAAGGACAAAAGTTTTAATTTTGTTGCTCTTATGCTGTCCACCACGTCGTCCCCTCTGTCAGCCCGCTGGTATAAATCCCTCAAGATCTGTTCATAAAACTCCGATGTATACCTGAGCCCTTCGGCTAGGCTATATGTATGCCTTTTGAATAGCCGCACGACGTTTGGTTTCACACATTTGTCCCACCATATTGCCACCGAAGAATACTGCTGTTTTCTAGTACGCCAAAGCCCCCAGTGATCAACAAAATCCAACCTCACTTCTTCATTATGTATCAAAGACGTATTCATCCGCCATGTTCCCCGCCCAAAACGGGTGACGTCTGCGAATTTTTCGTACGTAAATAGGACAGCACAATGGTCGCTTATAGATACTGGAAGGACCTCATATTTATGAATATTCTGTAAATGCTGTGTTTTTAAATAAAAACGATCAATTCGTGACCTAGAGTGCGAAGTCACGTATGTGTAGTGCGTACCACGCGTAGGAGTGACAATGTCACTGAATCCCATCCGAGCGATGAGCGTTGAGAGAGCAGCCTGTGTGGGATAGAATCCACCTTGATGATCGCCAGGGTTTACAATACAATTAAAGTCACCTCCAAATATGTACTGAGTACAGGTCGGGTGGAAGAAGGGTATAATGTCCGTATGGAAAAACTTATGTCTTTCACGTCGTGCGTTCGACCCAGACGGCGCATATACATTGACAAGGAAAACATCATTTATGCGGCCGGATATAATACGACCGGACGGATGTAAACACAGGTCCAATAGTTCCAGTCCAGCCCTAGTCACAATAGCCGTACCGCGACCCTTGTCGCCAACATTAGTATAGACGTTGTATGTGTGGAACCCTGTGAGGTCGTTTGTTACCACTTCTTGAAAGAAGGCAACGTCAACAGCCTGGGTTCGAAGAAGGGATTCCAGCGACGCCAAACGTGCAGAAGCTGACACAGCACAAACATTCAAAGTTACAATAGTCAATAACTGTAACATGTACTATCCAATAGTGTGAAGGGATCGACTTATGTGGAATTTGTGTAATAGGTATATACGAAATATCTTCAATTCGGTTAGCAACGTCGATATCACCAAGGCGACTAATGGGGTAAGTCATTCAGCGTATGTCATTCGGCTTGTGAACGTGAAGAACGTGAACTATCTGACCTACGCAAAGTGTCGATGACTTTTTTCGCTAGCTCCAAAGATTCTTGTCTGTCCTGTAGTTGTAACTCTTTGTGTTGTGAAAGCACCTTCGTTTTCCGCGCCGGACTGCGACTGCCGCCCTTATAGCAAGTTTCATGCGTCCGTTTAAGACCAGTACCCTCCACATCCATCTCAATCTCGTCCGCCCAGGCGGTACGGGACAGTCCCTCACTAAACTCCGCATCACCCTGTATATGTTGTAATGGCACTGTGGCAGAAGCTTCGGTGGTCTCTGCAGGCGAATGGTCAACACTTGACCGATGCAGTAAAGAATTCAAATTGACTGAATGCCGAGGCATTTCGTCACCCAGTGGAAGTTGAACGGGCTCGCTACGTTCACGTTGAGGAAGTTCAGGGTATTCAGCGTGAGTCCGTCAAGGAACAGGTATAAGGGAAGAAGTGCCGCCCCTAGGGACAACTGTGTCGTTAGGTCTATGTCCCCAGCGTTGTACAGCCCGCGATTCCTTTTCACGCAAGCGAGGACAGGTCAGACGCTCATGAGTAGGGGACTGACAGTAGCTACACGTACGTGGTTGCCCCTGGTAAATAACTACACCACGATAACCATCAATGGTGAGATAGGACGGAATATCCTTCTTGATGACCATTTTCGCAATGCGCACCCCGGTCTTTACGGGAAATTTATACCTATGACTCCACACTTCATCTTGCAAAGAAACAATACGACCATAGGGTGACAATTCCGACGTAAGCTTATGGTTGTTTAATTCTACTGGTAGATTCAGTATCCTTACCAATTTCATGTTGTCAATGGCCTGTTCGATTGTGACACTGACGAGTTCTTGGTCGGCGGTGACGAAGGTGGCCCTCCCATCGGTGCGACGTAAGATGGCTTCACAAGGACCAGAAGACACAAATTTCAAAAAAACACAATTCTGATGCCCGTCCAATTGGATCGCCTCAAGTTGGTCTTCTGTGACACGCAGTTCTGTGTCGATCCACTCGTGAATTTCAAGAGCAGACGGACGTTTTGCAAAGACTATACGTAACGTATTGACATGGATATTAGCCATCGTAGAACAATACAATTACAGACACAAGGTAAACGTAACCGACGCCACTCACGCGCGTTGGCAAATCCCGCCGCACAACCGAGCGACTATCCCCGCGCGCCGATCGCGATGTATTCATCTGAGCCAACTGCGCTAGTATCATTGTGGTGCAAAAGTTTTATACTTAAGCTTGCATTTGGCAAACTGTCTACTAAATATTACTTTTCTTATTTATTAATAGTTTTAAGTTTTTGGAAAGCTTGTAGCTTATCTCTTAACATTCTCGCCATCGTAAAGTTTTATTTTAAGTACCATTTTCTTGTGTTTGCCGACTCTCGTATTGTTAAATATGATTTTCGGCAGGCAAGCGGTAATATACTGTTTACCGGTTTGTACAGGAATAATGTGCTACCCTCTCGGGACACAGAAGCGCAAGGGTTGTGTCGTATCTCGAAACCGTATTCCTGAACGTTCTGAAGGTATCGGATAAGTCACTGATTATTATTTGCCGTCCCGTGTCCGGTTATAAATAAAAGAAGGCGACGCTGGGCAGTGCTTTTTTTTATAGAACAAGTAGCAGTGACTTTCAACAGCTACTTAACAAAAATACGTAAATTTTTTACATTTAAAATGTAATGTATTGCATTTTAAATAGTTTCAAACTAGAAGAAATCATAAATTTAAATCATAGATTTAAATATGTGTTATATATCTTTCAAAATTTAAGTATTAATAATAAAGTTACAATCTCTTGTGCAAAGTAAAAAAAGTAAGTTTTTTTTATATAAATTGATATCTACGTGGACGTCTTTTGCGCGTTCGAGATCTACAAATGCGGAAGCCGTAAGTTCGAGAAAGCATGCACCATCTGCACACTATAGAAGATTTTGTAGCAAGATTTCAATGTTCGAAAAGCACCGCTAAAACACCCATTTTGGCTACTTTACAATATGCTTTAATGATTACTGTTGAACCAGAAATTGACATACACATGTATAGTAATCTTTGAATAATATTCCTAAGCAGACATCACTCATGTGCGTTGAGCAGTTTTCGAATAATCTGGTAACGGCCGAATCTCAGCGCACCTCTCGGAGGCATGGGAAAACGGCTACCACAATGACGTGCACATGTATGCAGGACCTCGAAGGTTTTTCTTCTTTTTCTTTAAGTCTACTTTCCATTGTCCGTTCGTGTATTTCTCAATTTCTCCTCCACATTAAAAAATCAAACATACGGAGCTAATGTAATCAAACTTGATAAAAATATAGTACAGTAGACAAAGTTGATTAGACTTATATGTACTTAGTTCATATTTTCTAATGGCGGTCATTTAAAACGTTTTTTTCTTCATGAGATAAACAAAACTAATTTCTTGTAGAGAGACGTTGTTTACATTAGCCTATCAAAATGCTGGTAATGTATCTTAAGTTTTCTTGATCACGTGTGATATCTACACTAACCACGCATCTGAAAATCACCAAACTCGGTATATATGTTTGATATTAACGTATTTTTAATATATCATTTTCAGTTTTTAACACAGGATGATTAAGCAAAATGTTTTATTAGTACCGCGTGGAGAAATTGATGAAAAGATAAGTTGAAAATGTAATTTCAATGATTACGTGAAATGGGTAATAGTTTAAAATTGACTTAATATTTTTTCTTCTTTTTATAAAATAGGCTATTTGGGCTTTAATTGTTTCAGCACTTGTTATATTGCTTTACATTTTAAGAAATAACATTTTGTAGTTATTGTTTGGTTAATATTACTACCACTATAATTCACTTTGCAGAAAATTCTAAGACATATATTTTTAACATATATATCATAAGCTATAGCCTCATTAAAATAAAGAAATTATCCCGCATAACTTACAAGGAAATTGTGTGTTAAATGTAATTTGACGATTCAACGTTAATAATACTGAACATACTCTATTTCCCAAGATTTCATGTCATGAATTAGTTTATTTTCTCCTATAACATCTGTGCCGACTCTGTGAAAATGTAAAACTAAAAACTTAATTTTTCAAACTTTGGTTTCATTAGTTCAAATTGTTGTAGATTCACTATGTTAGAAGATAGGATCACATGAAGAAACAAAGGAATATTTTATAACGTTTACATCTACATGATCAATGAGAAATTTTTTGGTTTATTTGCACCAAATTAAGGAAAGTAGTCTTATTAGTTAAGCTTGTACTTTCTCGATATATGCACATACCATTCGCAGATTAGTGTACACGTGTATTTACTTTAAAAATAAAACTGTAATTTTTAAATGTGATCACTTACCTTGAGATTTTCCTTACAAAATACAAAAAAAAAAAAATTAACTTAAGAACAGCATTGGCACGTCTATTAAATATCCTATCGTCTCTATGCACAAGTCACAGAACCAGAGAGCAGATTTTCTGTCGTACAAACGGTTTTTTGAATTAGACTTTTACGAATCTGTAATTAATTTTCATATATTTAACTAAATTTTGAATTACAATGGCACGAGAATGGAGATAATTTTACAAATCATTTATAACACGCTAGCTGTTTTGGAAACATCCTGTCACAGATTTACAATTGTTTTTCGTAGGTGATTATATCGTGAACACATATAATTATTTCTAAAACTTTTATTTAACATGACGTAACGCAGATTAAATACGAGTTGTTTAGGAAAAAATATATAAACGGCATTGGTTTTATTTTAGTTGTAAAAATTTTATTTCGGAAATTAATTAAAAAAAATATTGGAATGTTTGTAAATAAAAACTTAGTCAGAACTTCTGAATGTTAGTTCGTATCTTACAAAAATGTGTTTAAATCAACAGTATACAACAGTTTTTAACAAATGTAATTGCATATTTTCTAAGTAGGCCGGTTTACAAAAGGTGCCTATTGATCGTACGTCCATTATTCATTCTTATTTGCAAGCATTTAAAGAACAAAAAATAGTTAAGTAATTATATTCCGTACACTAGACGTGGTATTCCTACATGTTGACTACAATTTACAGGTGGAAAAATTTTCTATTCATTAATGTTTCATTATACATTTATCTTATTTCTATATTTTTGAGTTAGTTTAATGCTTAGAAACTATATTTATGGAAATAAACATTACTTTCATTTTTACCTTATTGTGATACATAATATACAAAAAAGTAAAAAAAAGAAAAAATGGAGTGACTGGGATTCGAACCCAAATTAAATTATTACCAGGCCGACACCTTAACGTCTGAGCTATCCAATCATTTACAATACGGCATCCAAAAACATATACGTATACTGCAATGCTTTTAAAACCACAAATTTGTTTATTTTGAATTAATTGGGCTTCTTAAATGCTAGTGGGTTATTATTTCGTATTCCTGCTGCCACAAAGTTTCATTTTCTGTATGATTCGAATGTTTTTGTTTTCTCTTTTATTATTAAAAGCGATATTCGTCCAGCAAGCGGTAAAATACGTTGTAACGTGCGTAGCCGTCTGTAGGGCTAAGCGTACTGCGCATGCGTAGTTATATGAGGACAAGGAAAAGTCACAGATCAGTCCTGAATAGGCATGACATATGCTGCACCTAAACCTTTATACACTCGTTTAGGAATACCGGCCTTAGTCTTACCTACCACACATACCTGTAATACTAAAAACTGCATTAGAATAACTACAGAATTGCAGGTATTCGTCGCTGCTGCGGGGTAACATGATGTATGGAACAGTGCCGGAATTAATTGGGGGGAAACGGGAAATTCCCGAAAAAAACCAGCCAACCAACGGCAGCATCGTCCAGCACGATTCCCACATGTGAATATCCGTGGCCTTATCGCACCGGAAATAAAATCCGGATCGCCTGGTCTAAGGCTCTGACGTCACGGCTCCAGCAGATTCATCAGTGAAGGGATTTAAACTATATACGTAATGTTACTGGATCCGACTTTGGTTCACGTGTCCATAAACTTATGAAAATATTACTTTTGTTCATTAAAGTAGATTTGCTATAATACTTATGTACATTATTTAAAAAAAAACTGTTTCCGTTTATTGACAGTAGACATGTCCGTTAAAACTTCCAGAGATTTATCCGATGATTTGAAAGTATTACAGTGTTGGTCGATTTCGATAGGCATCTTTCAGCAATCTGCTGTGAAATATTAAACAAAGATTTCTAAATACTCTCAGAAATTATATATTGCACACTTACAAAAATTATTTCCATCGTGTTACGGAAGATTACTGGCAATAAATTCTCCAAAAATGTGCGTTAATTTTCAAAAGACAAATTATAGACACTCGCAAATTTACAATACTTCTTTAGAATACAGGCTTAAACAGTTTGTGCCCATCAGGCTTTAGTTTTTCACGCAAATTTACATATATTTAGAACTACATGCCAGGGTTTACACAGATTAGAAATTTCCGTAATTTTGCCTCGAACTCACGGAAATTTCGAACGTCGAGAAGAATAAAATCTGAGTGCGAAACACACGGATAAGCTAACAGTATTTTAGTGAACGCTAAAATAGTAGATGAAACACCAAGTTCGTACAGCCAGCCCTTAATCGAAAACGTATTTCTCGTGATATATATATATATATATATATATATATATATATATATATATATATATATATATATATATATTTATTTATTTATTTAACTGACGCGCCCATATTCCGCCACGTCAGCGTGTACCCCGTCTCAGTCTTTGGGTACTCCGGCATGCATTAGTTATGGCTAAGACGAAGGAGGTAGGAATTGGACGTGTCTCAAGGCATAGCCTCATACACTTGGTTAGCTTTGGAGAAGAGGAGGCATGCATCGCGGCAGAGCAGGGTTGTCAAGAGAATATGGCTCGCAATTGAGGTCAGGTTCACACCCCGAAGTGAGCAAGAGTATAGATGCAAAGGACACATAAAAACCAGTACTATAGAGTAGGGTACTGGGAAAAGCTGTGCGAAAGAACGCGGCAGGGAATAACTGCTGCTGTTAGTGGTGGTGGAGCTCTGGAATAGGGGAATTAATTTAAAGAAAACATGCTTTAAAATTTGGGAAATGAGATGGCTGTTCAACGAGCTGTTGGATCGCCAGTAGGGCCTGAGAGCCCCTGACGGGTTTTGCAGACGTGCTATTGAAAAACTAGCACACCCGCATGAAACACCTGAAACAAACTACGATAAACAAGTTAAACAAAACATCACTTAAAAATGGTTTGCTGGCTCTCAGGCGTGAACCAATTCGAGCCAGCGTCGTTTAAATATTACATGAATTAAGAGGAATTTGTTTTGTGTAGTTGTGCGGCTCCTGCCAGATTATTATTACCGGAGCTGGGGCTGAAGGCGTCCAGACGGGCTCAAACAACAAGGCAGGCGGTGATGTCAGCCCTCGTCAGCACGGGCATAGAACTCTAAAGCGAGCCAAACCGCTCTTCTAGTTAATATTCTGGAACTATTGAGCACACTATCATTACAAAAAAAATCAGGCAGAAAGGTCAATTTGTATGGCTCGATTTCATTATCCGCGAAGTTTATTAAGAGAAAAAAAATATTTACTGAAATTCTGTAAGAATAGGTAACCGTGGCCTTAGTACTACTGGGGATCTTGGTACTTCTTGAGTCGCAGTTCCTCTTGAGGTTCTGTTTCTCATGAAGTCTCCGACTGAACTTGTAGGGCCACTTGTAAGTTTGGCAACCCTGTCTGCCTCGTCTCCTCCCTTCCTCCGCACAACCGCATGACGTCACGGAGAACGAGCCCCACGCGTAGAAAGTCGCTAAAGCCAGATTCACAAGTTTTCGGGATTGGATTCACAAAATTTATTTTACACATGCGCAAGAATTATTTTCTTCGTATCAAAATTTCGGTTGTAGATGATTGTACATTAATTTATTTTTCGAAGCAAATTCATTAATTATTGACAAGATAAATAATTCGTCAATATAAATAAATAACCTATTTACTCGAGGGTTATGTGTGCACATGGGGAAGGGGGGGGGGGGGCGCAGAATAAAGTCAACTCGGAATTTACTCAACTCCGCTTTTCCTTGTATACAGGCGGATTTAAGCCAACCCGGAATTGATTCAACTCCTGATTTGTACATTTTACACGAATCTCCAAACGGAATTCTGGTATTAAAATCCGTTTTATGATACGGTAGCTGGTGCTACAAAACTAAAATTTCTCAACTGCCCCTTTTTACTTTGGAAATCTTAAAGGAATTATGTGAATCCGGAATTAAGTCAACAAAGAAGATAATGCTCAAGTTGTATGCCATAGAAAAATTAATTTTTTACTACATACTCCACTGAACAATTTAAGACATAAAGAAGTACTTACCTCTCAATTAAAAAAAAGTGATGTTTTTAATTTTGCGTAATTGGCACGCTTATTAAAAATGTGATTTTTGGTCCTCTCAAAATGGCTAAAATCGTATTTTTCAGTCTGCAGTATCTATGAAAATAACGATCACATTCGAAAAACTAAAATATAGAGGCATGCGTTAGGCTTTAAACAATACTTCGCGCAGATAAAAATATAGGGTCACCGCTTAAACTCTCAATAGGAAAATTAATAAAAGTAAAGCTCTGCACGCCAGTTGCGTTGCTTGCGCGTAGTGGCCACTCAGCATTATATGCGCCATCTGAAGCTTTAACCCTTAGTTCTGCCTCACACACAGACGCAACCAGCCTCTCTTAAGCTTTTAAAATGCCCGTTATTCAAACGCTGTCATAAACACGAAAACGCTTTAGTATTGGTAACCGCGTCTGTGACATAGCCGTACAGTTCCACCGGGATGGGTAAAAATGGCCATTAGGAGAAGAGGGGAAGCCATATTCCTCAAACGCGTACACATCCGTGTGGCCTTACTTGGTCTTTCAGGTTGTCCAAAGTTACTATTTCTTTATTTACTCTATGGTTATGACTATGTGCTTACAGATTCTTATCGAGGTCATAACAGACGATGTCACATAACTTGACATGACAGGAACTGTGAGCAAAGTCGGCCATGACTAATTAACCAAATTGGTTAAGTTCCTATTTGTACGGGATGACTAGCATTTAACAAAAATTATCATACGATCTTTGGGTAAAGAATAAAAATTATATAATGGCTACTTGCTGCAAAACGTTTCAAGTCTAGGTAAATTATAATATTCAAGTTCTTCGCATGAAGTACTGTTTCTTCACGTAGGCCTACATTGATGCATCAAACACGTTTCTTCTTGCTTAGTATAAAACACGTTTTTTTTTAAACATGCCTCAATTTAATTTACGATCAGGTAAGCAGACACTTTTCCAAACAAATTTTTGTTTTATTGTATGTTTTATTACCGCCTCTAATGGCCTCGCCGTTGATTAGACATAAAGCAAGACATGAACCCAAAACTAAATTCTGCTAGTGGCGTGTTTTAAACGCTTGGACACTTCCTCCATAACAAATTCGATTTAATAATGTATAAGGACATACATACAGACTCCCATGTTGTTGCGTTTATTGTATTTTTATTAATGTTTGTATTGTTCGGAATTTAAATTGAATTACATAATTTATTCTAATCCAACGAAGACCACGGCAACTGTTTGCCGCAGTGATAGTATGACCTATTAATGCGGGTTTGACGTAAATCTCATTCGAAGATATAACTGCAAATAGGCCTACCTGCCCGATATCTCAAAATTTCAAGTTGTCTACATGACAAAAATACTAGCAGTTGCTTTATATTTTTTTTTCTTATTTTATTGACTGTATTGATACATTTTTTAGGGTGTTTTAAGTTTTTCGTCTTGTTGAAATATAAACCTATACTGTGATATACTTCATGAAGATTACAGTAATAAAAAAAACAACAAATATCACACAGTCTACTAGATGAACTGGAAAGTTCACTTATTAATTTCACAAGCGACTGTACGTGTACATGTCATAAGCACTGGCGCTGTTTTTCATTCACTCAGTTGCGCAAAACTTTGACAAAAAAAAATTTTATCCTGTATAATTACATCAGGGTTCAGTAAACCACCTGTCATGTAATTGTATGCCACAGTGACTACATTTACCCAAGTCATGCCTTAATCGCATAAATATTGGCTATTTTTTATTTTCAAGCACGTGCAGTAGGCCTAGTTATGTTGTATGGCGTGCGGAAATTCGTCCGCCTTTTGCATTCTTAATTTAAATATTATTCGTGTGTGTAAATAGTTCGTTGTAATGAAGTTAAGCTCTTGCTGTATAATTGAAATCACAGATTTTGTACAGTTCTGAAATAACATAATTTTGGCAGTTATAAGAGTACATATAAGAATACTTGAATATTTAAGCTATTTCTTCAAAAACAGTAAATTATATTTATCACTATTTTAACTGAAAACAAAAGGACATTTATTTTTGGGTACTCAAATGCATCAAAATTGTGATACGGTATGAATTTATTTTCCAGAATTGGAGGTTTACTGCAACAAATTGAATGTTAGGGAAGGGAAAAATCCGCGAGTTCATGATACGACAAGCTAGAAGTCGCACTAGTGTGCATGAACTTCGCCATAATAAAGCCAACAAATAAATAATACATTAATAAATAATTTCTTCAATTGCCACTGGATCACTGCTCAGTAGACTTTTCCTGGGGAAGATTTAACCTATAACAAACATTTAGGTAACAATGGGCCGTATACTGACCTCCTTAGTATAGAGTGAAGCTGCTCCTTGAGGCGATAGTGAAAGTAAGGTGTGCTGATACTCGAATACATATAGTGCGGTGGACTCTTCGTCCTCAGGACATTGAACTCGCGTGTATTTCATTGCTCTGTTTATTATAGGTTAAAGTAGCTTGATGTCATTAACCAACGGGAAATGTCGCGAATCGTTAACAGTAAATACGATTCGAATTGCATGTATAGGCACCAGTGATTTGGATCGGTTACAGTATATCAAATACGATTTCTATAAATATGACTACACACTCCAATGAGCCAATGACCTAAACGGCAAAACCATTACTTAATGATTAACAGTGTAGTTTGGCAGCAGGAAATGAATAAATTTCAAAGGCTGGAACCAATATAAGGCTATGAAGTCTTGCCTACAGATAATTTAACTTGCGAAATGTTCCTGTCTTAACCCTTAAACACTGTACCTTATTTTTTTCACGTCGTTACTGACCCTGGGTCTGAGGGACCCATAAATATAATAATTTTAAAAAAATAGAATTTATTAATTGCTCGTGGTTTTGTACATTGGAATGTGTTTATTTGTTACCTTAGCTTCTGACAACAGTGCTAAAAGCCTAACATATTTTACATAATATACAAATAAAATTTTAAGTTTGGTTATATTACAAAATTTGCACATATATATAAAATTTACATAATAATATATTCTAAATAACGGTATATCGAACATTGACTCAGCAATCATATGTTAAAACAATG
>PNEQ01082583.1:0-12199 GCA_003012365.1 Medauroidea extradentata | reverse complement strand
AGTTAATATGTACATGTAAAAAGTGGTGGGGGGCGTCAGTGTGTCGATGGAGCTCGTCCGGGTAAGACGTGCCGGTAGTTGAATTAATTAAATAATTTTTATATAAAAAGTTTTTTTATTAAATAGTTTTTTTATTAAAAAGTTTTTTACAAAAAATAATTTTATTAAAAAGTTTTATTATCAAAAATTTTATTTATTAAATACGTGCGGGGTTATTATGGAAAGCGAAATCGAAAATTTTTTGTAAGAAACACCAAGATGGCGGCCGGAAACAATATGGTGACCGAAAACAAAATGGAGGTAATATTTTTTTTCGGGATTTTTTGAAATTTTTGAAATTTTTTTGGAAATTTTGAATTTTTTTAAATTTTCGAAATTTTGGGAAATTTTGGAAATTTGACACTCAAGGTCAAGGTCAAGGTCATGGTTAAAGGTCAAGGTCATCCAACATGGCGGTCGGGGCCGTGACGTCACAACATGGCGGGTGGTGCCTCACTTGGGCGGGTGCCTCACACCGGCTCCATGTGCCAGAAGGAACTAAATCTATCTACTAACGTTCATTATAATAATGGCACATAAAGCATAATGTCTTAAGTTGATATTAATGCAATGTTGTATATTCCAGTGACAGACTAATAATATGTTACATGGAAACATGTTTTACAAACACACCACCTGATACCTAATACCAATGAAGCAACGCTATGTATTACACTATCACAGAAAAAAATAATGTCCATGATGTATATTATTGGAACCTTGGTATATGCTAGTGAAAAATCTATCAAACAACATGGAAACATATTCTCCAACTACAATAATGCACCATTGCCACATTCATCGACATGTCTATGGCCATGGCAGGCCATTGTAGTATATTGCCGTAGTATGTGACCGCTTCGTCATGAGTTGCAACATAGTCCAAACATTTTAGAATGCCTTCAAGTTTTGATTTTCTGATTGGTACAGTTTCATTCCGTAGGCTTTGTTTGTTGGCATTACAACAGGTCTCAACTGTCCTGGGATAGTAGTACTCATTATTTGATAAGTAACAAAACTCATTAAAATAGGGGCTCGAAATGTCCTTAGTGCCCATATAATTTGTCATTAACAAAAGATACCAAGTCCATGACTTGGTATCTTTAACAAAAGGTCCCAAGTCCAGGACTTGGCACATTTTGCAAGTTCTACATCTATTTATTAGCTTGTTTAACATATTTCTAATAAACTACTTGGTTCCTTCTGTTACTGACAGCCAAGAGAATACTTTGGAGAGTCGGAATCTCATATAACCTGAATTTGCTCAAAAAGTGGACTTGGTCACTTTTGCAAATTCCCGATTCAATTAACGTTCATGCAGGTATGCTGTTCGTTCACCGTCCACAGAAAAGAGTTTCATTAACAGCTATCTAATAGCGAAAGTAATAAAAGTGTAGAGAAGTTTGAATCCTATTGTCTTCTCAAACGATTTCTCGAAATTTCTGGGTCTTTAGTTGTGGTTAGGGAAATAAAAATTTTCGGTAAGTTCAGTTACCGTGCACGTTATAATTCACTGTCATGTTCATATCCGAGCCGCATTTATTTGCTCATTGTTTTTGTTTGCAGTGAGTATCAGATAAGTGAAAAATGGTCATTTTGTGAGTATACGCAAGAAATCTAACTCAGAAAATTTTCCTTTCCCTAACAACGTATGGAGCAGTAACTAAGTAAGGTGATTTATGAGTATACGATGCCTATTCTGAGAGAAATATTTTGCCACATTTCCCACCAAATATTTAACTGGACGTTGAATGGTCTGACCTATCCCGTCGTCATCCTACCATCATCGACCAGCAAGGCAATAGATAAGACTAGGAATATTTCTCAAGTTCAACGAACAATGCTAGAATCCATTATCCTATGAATACCGAAGCCCTACAATTTGTCCATTACTAGATACATGCAAAATCCGCGTTATTTCTTGCCACCAGCGTAGACTTGAAGTGTTTATATACTCGTCCAACTTCCCCAATAGGTAGGGACCCATGTTTTTCGCGAAGAGAATTTTTACCCCAGTTTGTTTCAGCGCCTTACGTGCACATCTGCAATCCTATTTCAAGGTTATTGGCAGCGTGTCTGTGGCTATCATTTGACTGAGCCAATTACAATAACGTCCCTGCAACATTACATATGTCTGTGATTTGCCGGTAGAATCCCAAGGCTCTTGAGAGTTAAATTATCAATTCAATGACAACGGAGCAGAATTGCAGATGTGTACGTAATGCACAGAAACAAAGTGGGGCAAAATTCTTTTCGCAAAAAAACAGGAGTCCCTACCCATATGCGAAAATTCCGTAGTGTGTTGGGTAAAATGCATCTGTCCAATAATTAATAGTTGCAGGTTTGAGTGAACAACCTGCTGTACAGTGGTCACATACGTAGCCGACATCACATAGAAGCTACGACCAGTGTCATCGCATACTCTAATACTGTATATACAGCACTGCTAAGTCTAGTCTGTTATCAAACTATAACGCGAATTTTGCAGGTTCCTATCCATTACCTGCTACTCATTCAGACAGCAGACAATGAACTAATAGACGGGGCTTGAGTATGCATAGGTCATTGGATTCTAGCACGCAGGTAATTGAACTCGCGAATTTTTCCTTCATCTAGTAATAGGTAGGGTCATGAACTTTTCACGAAAATAATTTTGCCCCATTTTGTTTTAGTGCCTTATGTGCGGGTCTGCATCTCGGTTTCATTGTCAGTGAGTTTATCTTTTAACACCGCGTGTCTTGGGATTCTTTTTGATTGTGATTGGCGAAGTCAAATGTGAGACGTCACTTCACAAAGACACGCTGTCAATTACCGTGAAGCATATCTGCGGATGTGCACGTATGGCACTAAAACAAACTGGGGCAAAATTATTTTCGCAAAAATTTCATGGCCCTAGTAATTGGTCAATGCAAGCACTTGCTTCAAGCCCCAGTGAGACCAAAACTGACGACGTGCACCCAGTTACACTATTAGAAGGCCATGCCTTAATGTGGTACACGCCTTACTAATAATTTAAGTAAACAGTATTGCACGGTTACAGGTTACGGGGTAGTGTGGTACATGCACAGTTATTTTTACTCACATTTTTAATGGAAATTAGCCATATTTATTTGTCTTATATGTCAGTAGCACACGCTGAATGCAATGAAAAAGAATTACACGCGAACCTATACTTGTTGCTGTTTTCCGATATTTACCTCTACAGTAGCAACACAATTTAACATTGATTAATACTTTTACCTTTACTATCTTTGCAGTAGGCATACAAGCTGCAAGTGTCGTTAAGTACCGTGATTTGCAAACACAACCGTAATGGTATACTGTATTTCTTAATAATATTTGTCATTGTCATATATGTATATAGTCTCATAGCACCGTACTGATCTCTTTTTCAAACGAAAATATACCCCGACTGGAAATATAAAATATTAAGTATCGCATATCGTTTGCGTAAATTATGTAACTTAAAAATTAGTTCGATGCGGTCCTAGTTATTGGCATTAAATTGTTAAATACTTAACTAGAAACACTTATTAAAATAACCGAGTTTGCGTAAACAGGTCAAGATCTTAACGTAAGAGTAAAAGCATAACACATTTACTGTATAAAATAATCAAAAACTGATATGTTTATGTACACTAATTACTTATAAATAAGGCCCGGTAGTTTTCGCGAAAAGATTTTTGCATCACTTTGCTGTGTGAAAAGTTCATGACCCTACCTATTACTAGATGAAGGAAAAATTCGCGAGTTCAATTACCTGCATGCTAGAATCCAATGACCTATGCATACTCAAGCCCCGTCTATTAGTTCATTGTCTGCTGTCTGAATGAGTAGCAGGTAATGGATAGGAACCTGCAAAATTCGCGTTATAGTTTGATAACAGACTAGACTTAGCAGTGCTGTATATATAGTATTAGAGTATGCGATGACACTGGTCGTAGCTTCTATGTGATGTCGGCTACGTATGTGACCACTGTACAGCAGGTTGTTCACTTAAACCTGCAACTATTAATTATTGGACAGATGCATTTTACCCAACACACTACGGAATTTTTGCATATGGGTAGGGACTCCTGTTTTTCGCGAAAAGAATTTTGCCCCACTTTGTTTCTGTGCATTACGTACACATCTGCAATTCTGCTCCGTTGTCATTGAATTGATAATTTAACTCTCAAGAGCCTTGGGATTCTACCGGCAAATCACAGACATATGTAGTGTTGCAGGGACGTTATTGTAATTGGCTCAGTCAAATGATAGCCACAGACACGCTGTCAATAACCTTGAAATAGGACTGCAGATGTGCACGTAAGGCGCTGAAACAAACTGGGGTAAAAATTCTCTTCGCGAAAAACAGGGGTCCCTGCCTATTGGGGAAGTTGGACGAGTATATAAACACTTCAAGTCTACGCTGGTGGCAAGAAATAACATTTACAAAAGTTTATACAACTACAAAGACGTGCCTTGTTATATTTAACAAAATAATTTACAGGGCAGGAACTGTCGGTATATAAGTACAAAGGATATATTTTTAGTATTACAAAGTTAACCTTTGTAACTTTATAAACTAATGGCTTCACAAATAAAATCATTCTAAAGTTTACAATTTTTTTTTTAGAGTGTAGTGTTGACACATGGGTAATTAGAACAGTTGTGAAGCATTGTAGTGTTTCAAAGGAAGATATATTAGGACAAATTATACACCGTGTGTTTGTGGCATTGCCATTCCTCCAGGAATCAAGAAATAAGAGCATATTCTTATTACTGAGATCGTGTTACTGGAGAACATGAGCCTCGCCTCTTGAACGCTACTGGATTCAGTATTTACTTGTCCCTCCTAGTCTAGTTCCACAGTCAACTGAGAGTTGTGTATTATAGTCGTTAACAAGCACTGCTTCCCTTCGTTACAAAAAATGAAGTTCATGGTGTCGTTCCATGTGTTTCATAATTTTAACTTTACTTGTGATTTTCCTACAAACATTGTATGAGCTCCTGAGTAGAGCTATATTATGGGCTTGATTTATAGTTCAATATATTTTCTAGGATCATAAAAGAAATTTTAAAAAGGCTATCGGCATGTTGTATGTCGTACTTAAGACACACTGGGTAAATATTCGTGTACAAATATAATCCTAAATACATGGATGTGAATAAGAAATGTAGTTTCCATATAGTTGCATTCGCTAGGGCGTGAAAATATTGTGATACATTGTATTCCTTTGAAAGTTCTACAAATGAATCATTTATCAACACCACATATTACAGACGAACGTCTGAGGTTGTGGGTACTGGCAAACGAATAGTGATCAATAGTGGTACGTCAATTTCGCGGATTCATCTGGCATCAGCCTAGACTTGTCAGTCGTATACACCCACTGGTCACAATCGATTATCTATTGGCTTATAACCGTACAAGCAGGCAGCAAACGATAGCACTTAGCATTATTTCCATATTTACTACTGGCTTGCAGTAGTCAAACGCGTTTCGCAACAGCCGCCAGCAAGTCACAGACATGACAATGACGTATACATAATTGGCGTTCAACCTGACCTGGAATGTTTATGCGAAATTTACGTACCTCTAGTGATCATTCCCGACGGTCAACTTTAACACAGACAATTCATATGATAATATATGTCATAATTAGAGACCGGTAAATTTCACTTTATTATCTGACAGCAAAATGGACTCCAAGTTGCCGTGTGCTAATCTGACTTCAGATATTCGTTTGGCACGCCTGCAGGAGTTTCTCAACCCCTCTTACACGGTAAATTGTAAATACCCCACTGTTCAGTAGTTCGGACATACTATAGACTTTTTGAAGCAATTCCAAACCAAATACAAAAAGAAAAGAAATTTACCTGTCGGTAAAACACACTTACTTTACGGATAGAGACGATTAGGGATGGGATTTTTTGGTGAAAAGGTTTTTGCCCCACTTTTTTTCAGTGCATTATGTGCACACCTGCAGCTCAACTTCATGGTTATTGACAGAGTATTTTTGTCCAGAGTCGTTAATCATTTGACTATGCCAATCAGTACACGGAAAACTGCCACACATAACATCTGTGACATGCGTGTTTAACCTCCAGACGCTGGGTGTTACGGCATCCAATCACTGACCACAAAGCAGAGGTGCAGGTGCGCACGTAAGGCACTGAAACAAAGTGCTGCAAAAACCTTTTCGCGAAATTTCATGTCTCTAGAGATGATGGTTCATGGCGAGAATACTTGACTGTTTGCTGGGTTTCAACGTACATTCAGCTTATCGAAAGATAACTGGCTTTCGCTTGTGCGTACAGCTGTATCCCAATTTGATTGAGCCAATAAGAATCCCGCTATTGTATTATGTTTTATGTCTTTTATTGGTCTGCAGACAGCTACGTTGTGTCAGACGAATTACACGCTATCATACATGTAGCAAGAAACCACAGTGTTTCCAAGAGTATGTTTGCACAAAAAAACTTTCCCGATATACCATCCATTATCTCTATGTAGTTTACTTCCCATCGCCCAGTAGATCTTGTGTATCATTAGATGGTATGCTACAATACTCATATTTCAGATATGAAATATTGATTTCCAGCACAATTAATTACAACATGTTCACTCTTCTAAAAAAAACACGTCTAAAGTTTCAGGCAAAGTATCTATATTCCGAATTTCATTAAAATGCAGTCATAATAATTATAACAATTATATACACACATATACAACAACTTCCACTTGGTGAAAGTTTGGTATTCAAGGATTTAGTTAGATTTAATCATGAGACAGCAATGAATGTCAAAGGTATATAATTTTACAACGTGATATACACTTAGAAATCATGTTTTTTTATTATATTAAAAAAGACCCGAACTAATATTGAGATATTTGAAAACTAATAAGGGCCGGGAAAAATTGTTGTTCTCAGTTTAACATTACTTTGAAAATCAGGATAAGGTGTAAGTCAGAGAATCTGTAGTGGTGGTTTATATGAAAGTAGACTATTTTTGTACAATAATATTAACCAGTTCGACATGCAAGCCACAATAACTGGTAGTAACTTATTTGCCATTAGTTTTATAAGTAGGGACCGGTAGTTTTCGCGAAAAGATATTTGCCCAACTTTGTTTTAGTGTCCTACGTGCACACCTGCAGCTCAACTTCATGATTGTTGGCAAAGCGTTTTTGTGCAGAGTCATTAATAATTTTACTGTGCCAATCAGTACATGGATAACTGTGACACAATACGTCTCTGATTTGTGGGTTTAACCTCAAGACGCTTGCTATTATTACATCCAATCGCTGACCACACAGCAGAGCTAGAGGTGTTGCTGTGTGGTCAGCGATTGGATCTCCGAGAAAACCCGCCGGCCGTCGGCAACGTCCGGCACGATTCCCACATGCGAAAATCCGGGGACCGACACCGCCGGGAATCGAACCCGGATCACCTTGGTGGGAGGCGAATGGTCTGACCATTCGGCCACCGCGGCCCTTGGGTGCTTGCTGATCACGAAATTCACCATACTACTACAACACACAAAATTCCAATTATTTGGGGTCACTAGAATTTGCAATCCTAGAAGAGGGAGGGTTGTTTAGTGCAGTGGGGAGGCGATAGTCTTGCAATTGTACGAAACTCTTTAACCCTTTTATTGAAAAAAGAGGCATGCTGTGTAATGCTAAAGCGCAGGGGTGCGTTTGCGAAAGTGAGTTCTTGCTTCATTTTTTTATTTTCAAAATAATTCACTGTATAATTAATTTATTCTAAAGGTATTAGATAAACTATTTATGCGCTAAAATTGGTATTAAAATTTTTCCCTTATTGCTAGTACAAATACAAGTTTACACTTTATAATTTTACAAACCTACACCTTGTATTTTAGAATTATAGCCGTTGTAGTTCTACACGGAATTTGTTTTGCAACTGGGTTCCCCAAGAAAATATGTTTACAGTGTATAAATCTATGGAATGAAACAATTTTATAGATGCAAAAATTCGGTGACATTGCATTACAAACATGTTTGCAGCTCAGTGTTGTGATATATTAAAATGGCCGGTTCAAGGGTATTATTTTAAAATATTTTAAATCAATTTCTTATGGCAATGTCGGTAGTCGTACATATTGAAAACACTCTTCATAACGTTTGAAATTGTTCTCGCAAACGCATCTCTGTGTGTTCCAATATTCTTATTTATTCGATTTTCTTTGACACACATTATCAGCTAACGATACAGAAAAGTAGTTTAAATGACCACTTTCATATTAATTAATTTATATCACAAACGAACAATATCTGTCATCTAATGCACCGTGTTGCGCATTAATCCATTGTCCATTATTGTGTGGTAAATGTTCGTTACAATTAGCGTTAAAATTATCTCCATTATATTTTATTTAGAGGACATAGAAACATTGAACACACACTCTTGTAGGCGGCATTGCCTACAAGCTATTCACTGCATCGTTACAGCTATAGGATAGTGCGCTTTTTGAAAGAAAACCATAGCCTTCATTTGTCTCGCCAACAACAGTGGCTTCCCCTGATTTGCCGGTATGTAGAGCACAAAAACTGATCAGGTACAGCCATTGCCTTTAATGAGCTAAAATAATTGTTTAAAATGACCCTTCCTAGCAGGGTTGCCAGATCTAAGGCCACGGCCTTACTAAACACGAAATTGCTCACAAAACTGTGTCGTATAGTTGTTGTTTGTTGTCTTGGACATAATAGTTGGTCTTGCTCGCTTTGGGGACGTGTGGGTGATTAGAACTACCTTCTGTGTATCTGCGCATGTGTCAACTGACCGAAACCTGAGATTTAAGTTATTAGCGGTCAGGAAATCCTATCACCTCTGATATTCAACCATGACATCATCGTTTGTGAGTCATTAAAATCGATGTCATTGTTACACCTCACTTAAAACTGAATCAGAGAAATGCGTAGAGTTTCAATGAGTTGCAGGTTTTTATCACAGGTAGAGGCAAGATTATTTCGCTTATTGATTCTAGGTCAGGTTGAATGCCAATAATCTATACTTAACTATTCCTTCTGTGATTAGACGTCACCTGTTTTAATACATCTTTGACGACTGCAAACCAGTGAAAAATAAGGAAACAAGTCGTGGTGATAACACGTGTTACGGTTAGAAGCCAATGGATATTTGACTTTGGCCAGTGTGTGTATAGGTCTAAGAAGTCTACACTGTTGCCAGATTAATACGAGAAATACTCGTGCCTCTACTCATAGGATTATCTGTTGTTTTGTCAGTGTTGACTGATAAAAAAGTGAAAAATAAAACAACGGATAGGGTAGGGGATTGAATTAGTAAGTATATTTCACAATTTAATGAATAAAATTTCAAGAATTTAATCTGTAATTTGTAAATTATTATTTAAATCATTTTAAATTAGTAACCAAAATGAAATTTCAACAATTTCACATGATTTCAGTCTGCGTGTAGTAAGCTACTTAAACAATGCACCATCGTTTCCAAAGCATGTTTGGCATTACATTTTATTGCTTTTTTGTAGTTAATTATGTGATTTAATAACACTAAAGTTCACATTAACAGTAGACTTACATTGTAGTAAGTAGTCTTGTAGTTCGTTTGTTGTGGGCAGATGATTTTTTGAATGGTCATTTTCGCTCTGTTGTTTACTACGAAGTTACGCTACTTTTACAAGTTACACCCAATAACAGTAAGTATATTATTAAGAAAGCACTGTGCATGCAACATCAACACACATAATTGATATACAAAAACGAAAAGTTAATATTATGGCAACTTGATTGACACTGTTCACGTTGTGTGGATGGGCCAACCTCTGTAACCTAGTTTGTTGCACACCGGCTTTCGATGCGAGATTGGGTTCGATTCCCAGGCCCGGGTGGATGTAAATTTGTGTTCGTCCAACTGGTGTAAAAATTGTCTCAACGCAATTGTCCCACAAAAATCACTCGCAGTTCTTCAAATAAGTCAATTTAAGGAGGGGAAATATTTGGAGTAGGGGCGAGTCGGAAGCCAGTGTACTAAAACATTTTATAGATAATAAAAACTAAGTGGTTGGAATATTGTTGCGGTGGGTCGGAGGTCGTTGGCTTGAATGCTACCGGAATTGGCTTGTTTTAATTTTTTAATTATGTCGTATGGTAAGTAATTTAGAAGAAAAGCATAATTAAATTTAATGTAAAGTTATAATATTTTTTTCACATCTGGGGAAAAAAATGTTGTTAATTTTTCAATTATTGGAAAGTTTGATTTAATCTGCAAATATATTCCACTGCTGCAAACTGTAGTTTTTCACCAATTCCGGATGGGGCAGTTTCAATCATTGGAATCTGTGGAAAATCACTGGAAAACTGTGAATATCCACAGTTTCCAATTAGAGTGCTGTTCTTCGATGGTATTTATAAAAAAACCGACATAAACAAGTCTTCCAATACAGTAATGAGCCCCCCATATAGATAGAGTAAAACTGCATTTCTGTAAACAGCAAATGTATGCTACCCTGACCCACTATATTTCCAGATCTCAACTCTATCGAGAATGTGTGAACTCTACGGGAGAGTACATCGAGCCCAGCATGACTACGACCATCTACCAGCTACTCTAAGATATACACCGAGTGTAATATACTTTATTTCAAAGAGAACATTCATGGTTTTCAAATTCCATAGTTAAATATCTCCAATGTATGCAAAACTTTTCGACACGATGTTAATAACTAAAGGAAATATCTGGGCATATATTCGAAGATACACGATCAGACATCTGCCAGAATTTCTCAAGAATCAGTTTGGATTTAAACGTTTAATGTAAACTCTAAACATGTTGAACTCCAAGCTTTAATTTCGATTTTAAAAAGTGTAAGTCCCTAACCGCATTTTCACTCTGCACTTTATTTTTAGTTCTTTAATAGCCGCTAACTAATTGATACTCTGGAAATGCATGACATATAAATCTTGTTACGCCATTTTATCTACTGTCGTTAATTTTTTTTACTATAGTAAAAAAAAAGTGTAAGCTATGAAAAACAAGTACCTCCAGGAATCATTAAAAAATTCGGTAAAACAAAAATTTTAACTCTCATAACTCTATTGTTGGAATGTATAAGTTAAAACATTTTCTTTCCCCTGTAAAAAAGCTGGCTTTAATGATGAGGGGTTTTCACACGAAAGTGTCGATATACTCTTGTATGACGACGTGTTATGAGCACAATGTGGCAACACTGTCATGTATTATGTCGTTTATGTTATGTCAAGTAAACACAGAATCGTGTCTGGACTTCTCAGGGTTTTAACTTGGACCTATATTATGCAGATCAGAACAGGAGTAGTAAGAAAAGTAAGATATATATGGAGCGCAAAAGGGAAGTAATTACAGTGAAACGTTGCCGCATTGTGCAAATAAAATATCATCGTACGACACTTTGCTAGTAACATTGTCATAGTGTGCGTTTGTTTCTGGACATTCTGTATAAATGCCTCATAATACGTATAGAGACCGGAATAATTCGTGGGTACACTGATCTGTATGCTAGCCTGCAAGAATATATGTGACCTGAAGCAGACAGCATATACTCATTAGCTGCTTGTTGATAAAGTGATATAGGCCTGTATTAGTTACATTTCCGTTATTGGGTCAGACACTTCCAGGCTGTATCAAATAAGTCAAAGGCCAATTGCGAAAGTGACGCAAACTTATAATTGATGGAATTCTAGCTTGTGCCAAAATACGAATTTTTCAGGTCTTGTAATATATCTAATGTACTTGCCTATATTACAGACGTAATTTTAACTTTAACTTTGAATGCCTCGCAATAGTTCTCATATTATATTAATATTTGGTTATTAAATAACGTAAATAATTGTATTTAAATCTAATATGGCTGTTGACATTTTCTCTTTATAATATTTGTTTGGAAACCACCTAGTATCGATTGTAAGTGCAGAAGGTTAGATAGGAAATTTTATTGTGAGTGCTTTGGAGTATTATGTGGTAGGAAGGTTTGAAAAAAAAAAGTTCTGGAATGGACACGGGGAAGACTAGCTATGCTACATCGCGAGCCTAGAAAGGCCCGATTTTATACCCACGACCTGGATAGTTCGAAAATCAGAGGTCTATTCTTGTGATGGAAAACTGGGACGAGCGGACGACGAGGACCTTAAGTG
>PNEQ01082582.1:0-14131 GCA_003012365.1 Medauroidea extradentata | reverse complement strand
CTAATAGGTCTGTAGTTATCAACTGAATTAATAGCTCCTTTTTTATGTATAGGAATTAGTTTAGTGATTTTCATTCGATCAGGAAAAGTGCCTTCCCTTATTGAAGTATTTATAATATGAGTTAAAGGTTTAGAAATTTGTTTTGCACATCTTTTTATGAGGAGAGTGGAAATATTAAAGAAATCTGTTGTGAATTTACATTCTCAAATAACCTGCTAGCTGCCACTGCCCTAGCGTAGCTACGCCTTTCCTCACAAGCACCCCGCTAAGTATCACTTGTACCCTCGGGAACCTTTCATTCACCTTAGCTGTTAACCCTTTGAGGTCTCTCTCTACCTCTTCACTCGTCTCCCTGTGCGCCAGATCGTTACCTCCCACTTGAACTGTAACCACCTTTACAGTACCACTTCCCCTTAAACTACTGACCCTCTCACCCAGGTCCCTGCTGCCTTATACGTTACATCCCTCCTCACTCCCCTCAAGTCTACTTCCTTTATAATAGAGCTTCCAATAAGCACTACCTGTGGCTCTTTTCCTGTGTGTACTTTTTCCATCGCCAAGTCTTCTTCCCTGGCTTGCCTCACCCTGCCCGCCTGATCATTTCCCTTGCTCAACACTCTGTTCTCAGGTCCCAGTCCTACTCTCTCCTCCTTCCTTGTTCCCATACCACTCCCACAAGCTTCTACATACTTCATCCTACTATGCTTTGCCTCAATTGCCTGCTCTGCATTTTTCAAAACACCCTTGCCTATCTCCCCTATTTTTACCTCCAGTTGTTCCACCCTCAGCTTTAGACTTTCCACCTCTAGCTCTGCTTCCTTCGCCTTTGCTTCTCCTCCCCCAATTCCTTTTGAAGGGTGGCTTGAACTGACTCTGTTTCTGCCCTATACCTATTTAGTTCTGCTTCTAGGCTTGCCAACCTTCCTTCTAGGCTACACCCAACCCTGCTTCTCATTCCTTCCTCCACCTTCTCAATCCTACCATTCATTTCCTTTTATTTCCTGCTAATTAGCTCCACCAATTTTCCTCTCCATCTTTCCTCCTTAGCTACAGCCTTATCTGTCTTTGGCATTCCTTCAATAAATTTCCCCCATAACATTTCCCACATCAATTCACCCTGCTGCCCAATCTGCTCCATCTGCATCCCTTTTCCAACCTTATCCACGTCCTGCACTTCAGTCTCCATACCTTGAGTGTCTTCTCCTACATATCTTTCACACCACCACCGAACACATTTCAGTGTTCCCAAATGACCTTCCTGAATGCCGGCACACTTAGGGCCGTATCTATAGACCTCTTTCGAATGACAAACAACTGCTCACCAATGCTTTCTCTATGGGGATATCAGTTGGTTGTCATTCGAAAGAGGTTTATAATGTCGGCCCTTAGTGTGCAACCAACCCTCACATCTGTCGCACCGCACCCCGCTATCTGCCTTCTTCCACACTCTCCCGCACACCTTACATTTAACTCTCTTTCCTACTACTACCATTCACTTCCTAATATTTACTAGTACACTAACCATTACTTCATTAATTACGATAAAAGTTTTAACCTATCGATAATTACTTAGCCTAATTTGACAAACACCCTACAATACAGTAGTCCACTTCCAAACTGCAGTACCACAACCACTACCGACCACGTGGCCTACGATACACAACTAAATCTAAATAGACACTAATAACACTATAGTTTATAAACCAGATACTTCTACATTAAATAATCACTTCACTAATATTAAAAGCTAGATGACTTTCTTATAGCTAAAAATACTTATCAACATGCAGCATCTCTATAGCTACAGAAACATGCCCGTCATCTTTTAATCAATTTTGTAGTTTGCCGAAAAGATTAGACTTTAATTTTTTTCTTGTAAATTGTATTTTCGGCGTAACGAAATTATTTATTGGTACACACTATCCACGACACTTCATTTCGTGTCGCTTCTAATATACACTGCAGTTAATAATATGTATTATAACAATTTATTACTAGAGATGGTGAAATTTCGCGAATTCAGTGACCTGCATGTTAGAATCAAATATCCTGTGTATACTCAATTCCTGAGCATTTGTCCACTTGCTGCTACTTATGCCCGGTTGCACAAAGGAAGTTCAGGCATTGATGTTAGATCATTGGCAAAATGATCTATGACAGTGTCCTTAAGTGTTGCACAAAACAAGATCAGCACTTGATCCAAGTCATTTTGAACGTGATCCTGAACTGTCGATATTTCTTGGATCAATAAATGATCCAAGATCATAGCCATTACCAAATTTATGGTAGCCATATTTGTTGTAATTTCGAAATGTATGTGCATTGATTTAAAGATAATTTACGTACGTCAGCGAAAGTACTGAGTATAAAAGAGCTTTGCATCGCAAATTAGAAGTCAACTTAAGAAATAATTTCCTCTAAACATTGTGTTACGCTCTTATGTGAATTGTTGGTAGTTAGGTTAGGGCGTTCGCGGATATGAGGTAACGGAAAATTTGTGTTGAGGTTTCGTTTGTCAAAACGTACAGTTACTGTTTCGCTATTCTCCTCACGCCGTTTACAGCATTAAAAGTGGAAGATAACTCATCCCACTCCCATTCCTTTTGTTTGATGTGTACACCATCGGCTTTTTTGTTTTCGTGAATGTGAAGTATTTCTTCCAGTAAGTTACTTCTCTTTAAATTTTTCATGCTTTCAACACAAAGCGTTCAAATCCAATCAACAAACACACCATTCACATTTACAGTCTCAACATCAATAATGCTAGCCAACCTAACCACTCATGATTTCCGAATCTGTTTGAAATTATTGTTAAGAACGAATGATGTCACAATTGTTCGGACCAATAGGCGTTAAACACCATTCTGCTGTACAGTGTTGTCAGATGTAACGTTTCGTCGAACCCTAGTTCTCATGATCCCAGATCAAAAACTTGCAGAATACGTTTGTGCAACGTTTGTCACGATAAATCCCAGATCAACTGTGATCTCACGTCATGGGATCTTGGATCACAGTATTTTTTGTGCAACCGGGCATCAGTGGAACAGCAGATAATGAACGAATAGACAGGGCATGAATGCATAGGATATTTGATTCTAACATGCAGGTAATTGAATTAGCGAAATTTCACCCTCTCTATTTATTACATGTTTCGTGTTAAATGATTCGTCGAGAGAGAACAATATTAGGTTTATATATGTAAACTACACACTGCATTAATCCACACTAGCCCTTGAAAATAAAAATAAACTTGTATTTCCATTGCCACACATTCGGAAAATTCATTTCTATAACCATTTCAGCCGTCTACAAAGCCCGATAGTTCTGCTCCTACCGTTACTTCGTATCTCCCATACATCAATCCCGCCTCAAAATGCCGCTCGTGCACCATCATCGGAATTGTTGAATTTTAATTTTTTAATTTAATTTTTCTTCTTGCAATTGGGCCTTAGCCCTGTGGCAAGGATTTGCTTGTTGAAGAAAATTATACGTCATTTTGCCAAGTTAACGAACAGGTTGAGAATAGGTAATGTTTGCGAAGAGAATAGGATAGGTCCATACCACGGTCGTAGAAGAACAGGTCTGGACACTCGCCTATCTAACAATGTATTTTGCTTGACCCCCTTGTTGTTTGGCTGTAGTTCGTCAAGTTACCGAGAATATCGTACTTTTTGGCGCTGTTTTCCGGGCGGTCGGACTCAAACTCCGTCCACTATTTTCCATTGTTAAATTTATAAAGTAAATTAGGATTGCCGGAGCCTTTTTTTAAAATTGTGAGCGAAGAAAGTGTTTCATAAATAGATAAAAAATACGTTTTGATAAATTGTTTATCTTAGCGGAAAGGAAGTGGGCGGAGTTTAGTCCGACCGCCGTAACATCAGCGCCAATAAAACACAATATTGTCGGTAACTTGGTGAACTAACTACAGCCAAACAACAAGGGGGTCAAATATCCAGGCGAGTGTCCTGACCTGTTCTTCTACGACCGTGGTCCATTCCTCTTTGCGAGTCCACGCATCCGTATTCAAGACGCAAACGACTCGCTCATAGCGTTCAAGAATCCTGTTTCTATGCCGGGAAAGATGCGCACTGCGTCACGTATTCTACGCTCAAATCGACTATAAACACCAGCCCGAGTAAAACTAACCTCTTGAAATCTTGCTCGGACGAACCACATGAAATGGTGTTGATGTCTAGCACTTGTCGTAACTTTGCCGATGCCGGCGTTTGTTTAGATTTTTGATTGGAATGAAAGCCGTTGGCGCGGGACGCAAGGTTGTATTGTAAATGAATTATTGGACTTTGAGATGATTTGGAATGCAGTTTGCCAGTTTTTGGACAGTATCTTAAATATTGTCAGCGTGTCGTCAGATAAATGTGCAGAATTTTGGTTTGTAATTTTTAGATTTGTATGGTATGTAGTTCAGCTTACATGGAGGGGGTTGAAGGTGTTTTGTCACGATTTGTCATGGTTTTTAGAGCTTACACGTCATCGAATTGTAAACTTTTATTATCTGCTTTGTGATTTTTATTCAAGCATTGTTATTTGCGGTGGAAATGTGTATTATTTTGTGAGCGACTCATTGATGTTGGTTGTAGGTTGGTCTACGACTAATTCACAATTATTTCTCTTAAACTTGACAAAGATACAAGCAGCGGTGGTGGCTGGTGTTCACAGTAGCATGCAGTCAGTAGCTTTGATGTTGCAGCAAGGCCTGACTCTTTTAGGTACTATTTGGTACAATTTGCTGGTTGGTATTCCAGTGGGCATATATCAGCTGTTATTTCTTTCTGCATCTGGACTGTGGTATATGTTCGTGCATATTTGGATGCTCGTATGTGCTTCATACTTGTCTTTACAGGAATTTGTAGCTGGTATACCAAACAATGCCTTAATAGGCTTAGGTGGCATGTTTTTGATTGTGACTGGACTTCTTCGCTGGTATTCATTCGCCTTACTGAAAATGCATTCTCTCCTTTTGATGAAATATCTGATTCATTTTGGTATTTTGTGTCTTGCACGTGGATTGAGTATGTTGAAGTTTTTTTACACTGTGACATGGACTATTGTGAAGGTAGTTTTGTGGCCGGTATACCTAATGCACACCATGAATTTGCTGTTGGTTATAAGGCGCCTTAACCTTGCCAGGAGATACGTTTTGAATGCGTCTCCCTTCCATGCGTGTGACTGTGAGGGCGTGCTAGAACCATCCATGTGCATCATCTGCTATGAAGAGAAAAGGACAGTGGTCTTCATGCCCTGTGGACACATGTGTGCATGTGAGACTTGCTTCACGCGTCTGGGCAACGAAATGCTTCGCTGTCCAGTATGTCGAAAAAATGTGGTGAATAGTATATGGACAATTCAAAATTAGTGACTTAGGTAAGTATGTATTAAAATTCTTTTCCTGAACATATGAGGTTGGATCATTCAGGAAAATTGTATTTTTGAAGTGTACACAGATAATGATTCCTAATTTATTAACCTTATTTCTTCAACATTTTACTTATCACCAGATTTATAAAATGGTTTCATATTATAATACAGTCAAATGAAAAATGAAAGTGGACACAATTTGTTTAAGGAATATTTTATTGTTAGTTGCAATACTATAAAGGTATGCTACAAACACAGCATCAATGGTGTTCCTTCATTCCCTTCCACTTGTATGCATCAATAGGTTCGTGCCAGAATGTAAGGAGTTTTGTACTAAAAAAAACTTGAACTAAATATATCTATTGAATTTTATATTCTATGGTTAAGTAAAAACAATTTTTTTTACCATCTTATACCAAAAACTAGACCTAGTCTAAACATTGGAAAATAAAAAAGATACCATTACCACTTCTAAAGCAAATACAAATAGCCACCAAACTGTTGCCCAGTTGCGAATGAAATTATTTACAATATGATAATATTTTCATTTGCAACTGAGCAACTGTCTGGTGACCATTTCTAATTGCTTTAGAAGTTTTAACATTAGTGGCTACGGAGAAGCTACAAAAAAGTTAATCAGCCTTACCCAAGAGGTGAAACAGCTCAAACAGGAGTGTGCATAATGTTATGATGAGCTGGAGCAATACCAATGACTGTAAAATCTGAGGATTTTCGGGGTGGAAGAAAAGAACGGCGAAGTTGCAGAACATCGCTCTCCGGATTACCAAGCAGATAGGTGTGGAACTGAAATTGTTGGATGTAGACAGGAGCCATCGTGTAAGTGTCAAGAAGGGAGGTGCGCCAAGGTCAGTTATTGTGAAGCTTCTGAGCTACAAAATACGCAGTGCGATTTTCCGTAGGAAAAGTCAGGTGAAAGGGAATGGCGTCACCATACGCGAGGATCTCGCAGCTTCCAGACTGCAAGTGCTGCAGACGGCCATCAGCAAGTACAGACTGAGAAACGTCTGGACGCTGATGGAAACGTTGTCGAAAAAAATGGCACCCAAAAACGACGAGTTACCAATGCAACTGAACTTAATTTTCTCTTCAAGTAATGCAGGTTCTTTTTTATAGCAGATATGTACAAATTAATGAAAAACTCTTTTTCCTGTTAAGAACTACTTATTCGTGGTTTCCTTTTTAATTTTTCTCTCTCTTAATTAAGAAATAACTGAAATCATTTGACAATAACACAATATTTTTTAATTTAGTATAGTACTTTTAGTTTGGTATTGTATTTGTATTAGGTTAAGTTAGTTAATAAGTCTATGCCTATTTGGTTTCCTTCAATAAAAATTTTTCTACTTGTTGCTTTTAAAAATTTTTGCAACGCACAGCAAAGACGGTAGTATAATGTGTGAGTCGTGGACACCCCTCGCAGCTACCCCTCATGATGTCATGCTGTAGTCTTCTCTCCCCTGACAGGCATTCCACACCCCCACCTCTCATAGTTCACTGCATAAAATAGGACTTTCTCTTGCCAGCCCACCTGAGTAGCCTCGACAACATGTCCCTTATTGCACATCACCAACAGATAGTGCACAAATGCTGTTTCTTCACCGTACATCCCAGAGGCAACTTAAAATTTGTCACCTTAACGTTAGGTCACTGATTCGAAGTAGGCTATTGATGAAATAAAAACATTTCTAGAATGTAATAAAGTTCATATTTTTGCAGTAACAGAGAGCTGGTTAAAACACCAATCACTTCTGAAATGATAAATATTCATGGCTACGTATTATTCTGGCAGGACAAGAGTGGGTTGCAAGCCTGGAGGGGGTGTATGTGTTTACGTTGAGTCATTAAATGTTAAAGACACTAACATGAACAGAATATTATCCGAAGATTGTGCGACCAACTTTGGTTGGAACTGAATTTTAAAAACCATAAAATCACCTTTGGAATTCTATACAAACCCACAAACATTTGCTACTAAGAACTTACATCATTAGCATCTTAATTGAACAAATTCCTACAGAGATATGACAATACTATTACGGTCGGAGATTTTAACATTAATAACACTAAATCCTGGTGACATGGGAGCAAAATTTTTAACGGGTAGGCTATTCTTAACAACCATGGCTTTAAACAGCTAGTTACTGCACCAACAAGAATAACTGTAATTGATCTCTTTGTTTCAAAAGATACTAGTAAAGTATTTAGCGCTGGTCTGAATGAACTCCTATGTTTTATTAACCACTATCTCATTTACATGGTGTTTGACATAGCTAGTATACTGAAAAGCTACAAAGTTAAAACTCTTCGTGATTATAGGCCTAGTAAATTAAGTCCTACTGAATTTGTGTACGATGTTAGTTGTGCTGACATGGAAGTAGTTACTAAAGTACTTAATATAGACCAGAAGGTAGCACACTTCAACATTATTGTGACAAATATGCTCCACAACGTACAATCAGAACAAAATGCAATTTACTTCCATGGTTCACAAGCTCGGTTCGCCTTAAAATAAAGGAAAGAGACAAAGCTAAAATATTGTTCTTCAAAACAAGAAGCGAAAAGGATTTTGAGATTTTTAAACAGTGCAGAAATAGAGTAAAATACATTTCACGACAAAGCAAACAAAATTATTTCTTTTGGGCAGCTAACATACATAAAAATAACCCAAAGCAGCTATGGCAGCATTTAAAATCATTTCACGTTATTAGCCAATGCCAAAGAACAATACCCAAAAATATTTTTGTTCCGGATAAAATTAACAATTATTTTATATTGTCCATTCAGAATCACAATACAGCGGTCAAGTGTGTTGATCACGAAAATATTGAACTGGGTATATTTACATTTAAGGAAGTGAACAAAAATATTATTTATGAATTCGTAAGTAATATTAATTCCCATGCCATAGGTGTAGATAATTTTGACATGAAAATGATAAAAATGTGTATTTTATACATATTGTTTACCAGCAATATGGGACATAATTAACATGTCAATCAGAGACTCGTTTACCGGTATTCCTAAATAGTCGAAACAGTCTAAAATAATACCACATCCAAAATTAAATATTCCGACAGAAATGAAACATTTCTGTCCAATAAGTATTTTGCCAGTAATGTTTAAAATATTAGAAGAAGTTATACCCACACAACTTGCTACTCACATTGAAACTAAAAATTTATGCCAGGCAGTCACTGTTTCGCCCACACCATAGTACATACACTGCACTACAAGAAATTGCTGATACTGCATATAGAGCTATGGATGAGGGCAAAATTGCTCTCATGAATTTCCTAGAATTTACAAAAGCTTTTGATGCACTTAAAATTGTCATCAATACTCGTCACATCAGAGTTGTCACCCGCCTCTTGTGAATGATTTCGTAACTACCTCTCGGAAAGAACTCTGTTTGTAGAAGTGAATACACATAGGTAATGACAAGCGGACCTCAGATGTAAAAAAGTTGTTCAAAGTGTACCACAAGGATCAATACTGGGGCCAATACTCTTTTCATTGTATGCAAACTCTCTCAGAAACTGTTTAAGGTATTTTACCTGCCACCAATACGCAGACGATACACAACTTATGATTTAATGTTCTCCAAAAGATGCTCAATCCACCGTGGATAAAGTTAATGAAGATCTTGCTAGTATCGTTCAATGGTGTAACTCTCACATTCTTAAATTGAATACCTCAAAGTGTTCCTACATGTTAGTTGGGACACCAGCCAATATTAAAAATGTATCAGCTTTAACACAAATTCTTATAAACAATGAAAAACTTACCCAATGCTCATCGTACAGAAATTTAGGTGTAACACTCGATGCCAATCTTGACTGGGCAAAACACGCATCAACTAATATTCAAAGCGCATATTATTGCCTTAAATTACTGTACAAGTTCAAACATATTTTGCCCCCAGATCTCAAGGCTAAACTTTGCTACTTGTTAATGTCTGTTTTTAGTTACTGCTGTGGACGTATCATATGTTTTAATAAAACTCTTGCTTACAGGATACAAAAAGTACAAAACATGTGCTTACAATATTAATTCAGTTTGAAAAAACCTGATCTAATCAGCCAAGCACTTATAAAAACGAACTGGTTGAATATGGACAGCAGAAGATTGCTCTATATTATTACTCACATAAATAAGTTACTATTGTCTAAAAATCCAATCTACCTACACGAGAAACTGGCACAACACTCCCAACTACATAAGCACAACACGAGAAACAAACATAACTTAGCAATACAGCACCATACCACATCAATATATAAAAAGTCTTATACTTATTTTGCCTCTGTCTTGTGGAATGGCCTGTCCAAGGGTTTGAAGAGCACAGACTCTGTTGTAATGTTCAAGAAGATTTATTATAAGTCCACGTTAATGTCAGAACAACTTGCTTATCTGTTGTGTTAAAGTGTTTTTTTTATATTTGTGGTAAAAAGTTAACATAATTTTTTAAAATCCCACACTGTAGTGTTTTATTTCAGTATTTTTGTATATTTTTACTTTAATTTGCAAATTTCTCATTAAATATTTTAATATGTTAATTGTGCTGGCTGTAATGTGAGGTCAGTTTTAATTTATATTTTATTTAAAATCTTAATTAATTAATTAGTTTTCATAATAGAGGCACATATAAATGTAATCATAGTGTTTAGCTTCTAGAACACGTACATTTGTAAAGTGTCTTGTGGCTGAATATTTTGTGTATAAAATAAATAAATAAGGGAATCAAGGTTTATCAACATTTATAAAAACTTAGATAAATAATTTGATAAGGCACCACGTGGGGTGTTGAGGAAACTTGATGAATTTCTGGTAGACAAAGGAAGTGCTGTGAGATGGATTGGAGACTTTCTCAAGCTGCTGAGACAGAGGGTAAAAATAGGATATTCCTTATCGCAAGAGAAAGAGGTTAGGTATGGTGTGCCACAGGGAAGCGTACCAAGGGCTTGGTATATAATAATGACAAACAACATGGATATGGGGGTTGGCAAAATAAGATTGTTTGCTGATGACTGTGTTTTAATGCAGAGGTGGATGGAGGGAACAAGTTGCAGGATGACATTGCTAGGTACAATTGTGGATGGAAGAGAACAAAATGAAAATAAAAGTGAGAAGGACTAAGATTGTTAGGTTTATGAGGAAGAAGGTTAGAATTACGGATATATACGGATGGGAAGGGCAGGAGATAGAGGAAGCTTCAGAATACAAGTACCTACCTTGGCATAATGATGCAGAGTGACACAGGTTGGAGAAGGCAGTAAAAGGAGGAGGACTCTAGGTGTGCTGTGTAGGGTATTAAAGGATGGTAGTATTGCACTGAAAGAAATGATGTCTGTTAACTATAGTACGACCAAGAGAAGGTGCAAAGATGGGCAGCTAAAGTGGGTGAAGGATAAATGGAGAGGCCAAGTGCAGGCTGGTGAGGATGAAGTAAACTTTGGGCCACTTGTGATCTTGAAGGAACTAGGGTTAAACTAGTTGAAGGAAAGGAGAAGATTAGAAAGGCTGGTCGAGAGGTACAAGGGAGTGAATGGAGAGGAAGACTGGGGTAAGTTATGCTGCAATTTAATTAAGGTAGAGCATAGAGGAAGAGTGAATAACAGTGAGAATATTCAGATGACGAGATCTGAATGGTTTAGGCAAGCCAATGCTTAGGTGGTCGATGAAGGGGGGGGGGGAGAGATTTGCTTTCAGAGTTGGTAATGGTGAGAGGAGTTTGACAGATGTTTGAGGAAGAGATTACAGCTTGCCACCGGATGGTTGCCCGATTGAATTGCGAATGAATAATTACTAGGTAATATAAGTTATGTGAAAATGCAGAATTGTCTTAGAAACCTGAGACCTTTTCGGCATGTACACTGCAAACTGTAACCAAACATAGGAAATGTGCAAGAAATCGTAGCAAACCTGCAAAAACTGTTGCAAGAAACTGTACTGAAAAAGATGGAAGAAAATGGAGCAGTTTAATTAGCTGCAGAATTCCTGAACGAAGGTTATTAGTCTATGAGGAAGAAACTACAAGATCTCAAAGAGCAGCTGAAATCTCATAACAATATTTTACAATGAGTTGAATGATATGTAGGACAGGCCCCTGCAAAATCTCTGAAATTTTAGTAGCCACATACAAAATCTAGGAGCCATTAATTTAATGTATGCAGGTGGTCCAGAAACTACCATATTTTGAATTATTCCCAGACAAAATTTACAGTCTGGTTTTTGTGAGACCAGCTGGGCTAATTGTGATGATCCAACCTTAAATTGTGAAGAAGGTTACTAACATACATAAACAACAGTGTTAGCCTTGAAAGTGTGGAAACAAAAATTTAAATATGACAATAAATAATTATTATAGCATGAATCATGAATTTTAATTACGACAAATTTTTTCTTCAATATGCGCAGATCATTCAGCAGCGCAATTTGCTTTAGATAAAGGCGTAAAAGATACGTTTAGCAAATAATTTAATCATATGGAAAACATACAAATGACTAGAAATGCACAATATTTGACTAGAATATAGGTGGCAAAACCCTTTATCACAATATAGGCCACGAGTTAAGTTAATTACTCCAATATTCATTAAACCATAATAAACGTGATACTAAATGATTAGTTACAAAATATTCTCCTATCACGATTAGCAAGGTTAAATAGCAATCACAATATAGGCTACATGTCAATCCATTAACTCCAAAATTTATTAAACCATAATAATTGTGATACCAAATGATTAATTACATAATATTCTCCTATCACGAATAGCAAAGTTATATAGCAATCACAATATAGGCTACATGTCAAGCCAATAACTCCAAAGTTCATTAAACCATAATAATTGTGAAATTAAATGGTTAATTACAAAATATTCTATCACGAATAGCAAGGCTGTATGTGCACCTCATAATAGCGTTCATTCATAATACAAACGAAACATTGAAATTGAAGACATTTCCAGTATTAAGGTAGCATGTTGATTCCAACAGTGGTTATAAAAATTAGTATGTTTAGAATTTGTACAATTAAATTTAATCACAATATTGGTAATGAAAACTCTCAGTAACATTTCTCATTACAACTAGAATTAGGTTTCATGAACCAAAGTTAAAGTTCACAAGCCAGACATTTGAGTTTACAGTCAAACGCATCTCATTGACGACAACCATAGTCATTTAACAAGTTTCATATGTTTATGCTCCCAAATTAGGGTCAAAGAATAGTTCGTAATTACGTAGACTATACATGCAATGCTCCTGTTATTCTTGTGTTCAAAGCTAGACTCAAAATACACCCAAGTAAGAAACAAATAATTATTTCACAAAGCAATACTATCAAGTTAAATGTGATCATAGCGCAAAATCTCAACGCGAGCAAAACACATAAACAAAGTTAGAAGATGGCATGTAGGTCGACCCAAACGACACAGAAATTCCAATATAAAACATATCAAGATTACATTTTTAATCAAAAGAGAATTTTCCATTGGCGCCCACCAAAAGAACAATTTTGAAAATACGCGAAAACTACATATTAAAAGCCCGGCAACATGACAGCAATCGCCATACAGTCACTGGGAACAAGTTCCCAAAAGCTAAAAATTAATAAGAGGAGCTTACATGTACAACTTCCGTCGGTCCCCGTGGTAGAAAGAAAAGTGAATAGCAAAGAGAGGCTCACACACGAGCACATGACACAACCTGGCTACAATCGTGATGCATGCGCATGCACGAGGAGAGATATGAGGGGGAACATAGAGGTTACTAAGAGTCACAAGAAAACAGAGAGGTCGTGCTCCGAGCCAAAGTAAAACAGTTCAACACGCTGCGCGCCACTGATGCCATACTGAAGGACGACATATTGCAGTGAGATAAGGTCAGCAATGAGTAAATATATTCACAAGCTAAGGCCGTTATTTTGGAACTTTTAGAGAGGGGTCTACAAGATTTTGGGTAGTAGTTTTTTTAGGAGTAATTTAATCATTCTTAAAGAGTTTACATGTAAAATAACTAATTGGAAAAGTTCTTTGAAGGTCTGACATATTGTATGGAACTGTAAACAAATAATTAAGAAAGACGTGTTTGTTATGAATTTTGTTTGGTTTGATAGCTCCAGAAAAGTTGCTTAACAACATGGATTTTAAGTTAGGGAAAAAAAATTTGTGTTGGAAGTATTTAAATGGGGTATAGGATAAAATAAATGTTACTATATGTTATCATATTACCCTCGATCGGATGGTGAAAAATGTTTGAAAATATTTTAAAAGTATTATGTATGGGCCAATAAATGATACTGTTGCGTGCCATGTTCCTGGAGGCCAGTGGTCGGCGGCTGTTTCGTAACACCTTGAGGGCTGGCCAATGACTCAAAGCCCAGGTGGCTCATAGTGGGAAAACCGCCGAACCTACGTCATAGATACCTGTCCCAACTGCGTCTTAACCCTTCGAGGGCGGCGGACGTGACTGCTAGCACATCCGAAACATGATGAAATATCTATTTTTAGACCCCTGTAATGCGGGGAATAACCGACTGTCTGGGCTGGTATAAAAGCAAGAATCGGCACATTTGAGGAGAGTTCGCTATTGGAAGTGCTAGAGGAAGGTGCTACGCCTGTGGAGAGAGACTGGTGAAGACATCTTGGTGACGTCAAAGTCTACTGTGAGGCGGCAGGCGGCTACCTGCGGAGCAGTGTTGGCGATACAAGAGGACTGCTGCGGCGGGCTG
>PNEQ01082580.1:0-14131 GCA_003012365.1 Medauroidea extradentata | reverse complement strand
TTTTTTTTTTTTTTTTTTTTTTTTTTTTTTTTCAAAAAAAAATTATGTAGAACAATTACTGGCTGAAAAAAGTTTTCATTGAAATTGTATTTTAGTACGATGAAAAGGTGTCTTATAAATCACTCAGTCAATATGAAAAATTTAAGAACTTAAAATTTGTGTCCAGTATTATGTTGTTAGATCGCCGATGTCGTCGATCCAATGTCGTTTGATCTGTGGTTTACTGTATACATACATATACACACACACACACACACACCCACACCCACGCACGCACGCACGCGCACACACACACACACACACACACACACACACACAGAGAGAGAGAGAGATATATACAGTAGAGCAGGGGTAGGTAACATGGAAACTCTGGTGATCTACTAGTAAGTTCTCGCTAATTGAAATGATCTACTGTTCCCCTGTATGTATATATCTCACGTGCATACAAGATACGTTCTGTTTTTATTTCTAACGATTGAAACCATGAGATTGGTAGTGCAGGTAATCAACAAAATACGAGCCCATCCTATCCAAAGACGCCTCTTCAAGGATTTGCTGGATGAATTACAGTTGCAGTATGGAGAGCTACTTCTGCACTGTGAAATTATTCAGCGGTTCATTCAATTGTTACCTGCAATTCCAGCATTTTTGAAGGACCAGGATAACTCTTTAGTAAATCATCTTGAAGATTCAAAGTGGCTTCATAATTTAGCTTTCCTAGTTGATCTTACCGAAAAACTAAATGATTTGAACATTAAACTTCAAGTCTGAAAATCTTAGATTCATCGCTGCAAGCAGCTCCTTGGCAAACATCTTGATTCTCTACGTTTTTCCGACAACCTTTGAAGTGCACTTTTAATGCTGTTTACTACAGGGATAGCATCAGCAACTGTCGCTGTTTCACTGCTTAGAGCTTTCGTTGCTTCCCAGAACAATTTTAAAACCTGCACAATATTTTCAATGGAATCCCAATCCTGGTTGCTCAGTTCCAAGCCAGAACTTAGGTGTAGAGACTGACAAGTTACTGTAAGAGCTCGTCTCTGCTCACAAATTCTTTCCAGTATCAAAAATGTACTGTCCCATCTTGTTGGTTCGTCTTGCACTAACCAGTGTGTGTGAAACTTCCAAGTCTTTCTGTGCTGCTGTGAGACATTTTGTGGCATTTACTGAGTGATGAAAATGACCAACAATTCTCCTTACAGTACTTACAACATTAGCCACATAACGAAAACAGCGGTTTAGCAAAAGGATTTAACGTACCTTAAAAAATAACAAAATTTACTAAATAAGTAAGTGACTTTGGTAAATTGGAATATTTATTATAATGTAAGTCTGTAAAAATACTAGCCCTGACCGCAGTATATTCTTATATCTCCGTAGTAAAGATTAAACCGTTTGTTGAGAAACAAAAAAAATTCGTTAAAATTCGTCAAAAACTTTGGCAGTGGGAGTCATTTTGAGGTAAGAACGCGTGGGCGCGACCGTGCGAGTGACGCTGTGTTGCATAACAAGCGCATGCCTAGATCCTTATCCTAGCTGCTATAGACTGAACGAGCATTTAGGTAGTCAGTCTCCACAGAGTGGCGATTGACAGCGCAGGAACTAATTCACAGATAGTGCTTCCCGTCTTTATTATAATGTGCTGCAGTGCCGTATGCTCTATTGATGAATTCTATTACCGGTAGAATGCATTGGTGCCAGCGTGATTATTTACTCTCGCGTTCCGTTATAAAACCAGTGAATTTATAAAAAAACTAACGTACTATTATCTATGCAGACTTTCTACAGCAAATTTACTACTGAAAAATAAATAATTTATTTCTCAGATGCTAAAAAAACACTCGAGTACAAATTATTTTAGGGAGCAGACCAATGAGTTTGTTCCACGAGCGCAGCTGCCTACAAGCTACAATGGCCGTCACCGCACATATTTAATTATTTTACCTTTGATTCATTGAAATTTTTTAATAAATTTTTTTTTTTCCCATCGGATATTCCTGAACTTTGTTGGTGGAGCGGGCAGGAGAGAAACAGAAATATTGACGGCTCAGCGGAATTACTTTTTTAAATTACCTTAAATTCTTGCGAAACATGCCAGAGGATTTTACTTTTTTTGGGGGGGGGGGGGTTAAAAAATATGAATTCGGATATATACATATATATATATATATATATATATATATATATATATATATATATATATATATATATATGAGGCGCTCAGAAGCCATGCTAACTAAATTTTTTGTAATTTTTTGAGTTTTGCAAGTGGTTGTATCAGAAATTGTGCCATCCATTCAGTGGCCAAAATGAATAACTCCATACGTACACAATAGGTTGCAATGATGTAGTAACATTTCTGGCATCTGAATATTTCAACAAATATTTCCATTGTCATGGCGATTAACTTCGTGAAACTTGCAATTGTTTTATTGTTTGCTTCAGCTGTTGTTTTGAGAGGTTATTTTTTTGGTTTGTTATGTACACAATGATTACGGACATGCTTTAATCATACTGTTACATTACTTGTATTAATTTAATTATAAATGAGTGGTTCTGAAATTGAATGTGATAGACTTAGCACTATTAAGTTATATTTGTGTTGACAATACAGACACAGATCCAGATCCCTGAACCTATAGTCAGTACGTCTATAACTACTGTAAACCCCCGATCTAACGACACCGGATCTAATGACACAGGCGATCTAACGACATAATTTCCAGAAACTGTGGAAAAATTAATATTTTAAAAATTTATCAAAGCTACGCAAAGTGAAATAGATCACAGAAAAACGTTAAATAAAAATACTGTATTTACCCGAATGCAAGACGACTCGAATGCAAGACGACCCCTAGTTTTTAACCTATATTATTCTGGAAAAATACAAACCGCTAAAAAATATTTAAGCACATCACATGAAAACAATGTTTTGTGTACTTACATTTCTTTCTATATTTTGTAAGTTCACGAGGAAAACATTTGTTTACAAACAGCAGCGTAAAAAAAACCAATGCCTTTCCATAGATTACCATCATGTATTTTGCAGTATGTTACGTTACACTTTGAGTTACAACAAGTTGTTGCACTGTACACGGATGCAGTGGAGAAAATACGTACTACTAAGAAAATCAATTTGAGGAAAACGCCCTGTCGTACTTCCTAGTCTAGGTGTTATTTATGTCTTTCGATCTTCGTAGTATGTTATCTATGGTGTGTTGAGCCCTTCAGTCACCGCCCACGGCAAACACCAGGCCGTGGATACTCCATGCCGGGCGTAATCGTGCGCCCGGGCGTGATCCTTTACCTAACAGTCGCCACTTGAGAACTCACTTACAGCTTGACACTGGGACGAGGAACTACAGTTACTACACTGAAAAGAATCAGAGGTAAATTTCAATCAATTTATAATTAAGAACTCTGTATACACAAGTTGATCCTAAACACTACCAGTTCACAAACCACGCTTCGGCGACAATGCCCCTTTTACCTTCTCCATTACAATACAGAGTTACAGAGACCAAATGCGGTAACACAATACTACAGTGTTGTGGATGCAGAAGAACAAACACATCTAGCACTTGAAAAAATGGTTAAACGGTCCCCAACTGTAGCCAGCCCGCGGCCCCGAAAGCACGTCCGGAAACCTTTGCGACTAAGACATAACTAACTTGAAGTGACAACTGAAGCAAATAGACAAGACCGGGTACTTAAGAAAACTGAAAACTTACCAAACGTGCGTAGTGAACGTGCCTAAGAGGTCGCGGACTGTCACAACTGCCCGCGGGAGAGGCCGGAACCAGACTAACTCACTCGTCGCCGAGAATGGCCGACAAGGCTGCGGGAGAGAAGGAGGGGGTGGGCAAGGGTAGGGAGGACACGAGCGGAGCCTAGGGCCGGCCGAACACATCGAAACGGAGCGCAGAGGGATCACAGACGTCAGGCGAGACACCACTGGGCGTAGTTTTATCCACACGCATCAGAATAAACACAGTAGTTACAAGTCACTGGCCGGAGAAATATATATATCGGAGATGGAGTAAGCTACTCCTAGTTCAGTGTCAAGAAATCGAAAATGTAAGGAAAATAGTCTGTGTTGCAATTTACTTTATGAGTGCTGTGTTGTAAGAAACACGTCTCTTAACATCTTGGGCTGTCCATGCCAGCCAATAAACATTCACCCCCCCTCCCCCCTGCACGGCGAACAAGCCAGATTGTGCTTGCGTGCGTGCGCATCAAATGCAGACTGCCTGATGGTCACGTGCAACTTGCGTCTTGTCTCGCCACAAAGCAGACAACGATGTTTGTTTTTCCTCTCCCACTCGGTGACTCTCCCATGTTTCCGTGTCTTGTGATAGCCCAGTGGGATGGGGGTTGAAGAGACGACACAGTTTTTTTTTCCGCCCTCATTACAGCATGGCAAAAAAAAACCAGCAGTCCGTAAAAGATAAAAAATCCAGCGTTATATTCATAAAAGCTGCCTTAACCTTCACAACACCTTCATTTACATCTTGCATCTCACAGGACATGACACTGCCTACAAGTGCCAGCTTATGTGCCCAGCACTGCACATGTAGGACATGTTCCCCAAAAAGGATCTGCAAAGACGAGACACACTTCGTCATATATCGAGCGGAATCGGTTACAAGACCCTGGATATCACAGAAATTAATATCATATTTACGAACACATTCATTCAGTACTTGTGTACAAGTTGTGGCATCAGCTCTTTCTAGAAAGTTAACTGAAGCTACTTTCATAACTGGGTCTTCCAAATTATCAAAAAAAATTTTGAACAGCACCACAAAGACACATCTTCTTTTGCTGTCAGTGGTTTCATCAGAGAGGATGAAAACTTTTCTATTCCGCATCAAGTCCTTCAGCGAATCTTCTCGCTCCTGTGCAAGTTTCGGGACATACCTTTCTCTCAAAACTTTCACACAAGGCAAGTCACCTGCACCTTCAATAAATTCGTTCATCCAGGATCTTAGACTAGAATCTTCTAACTTTTCTAGTGGGTTGTTTGCCTTCGCAAAAGCTTCTGTTGTTTTCATTGCCAAGTTTTCAACACAAACTTTCCTACGTTTGGCACTGTTAAAAATTGTAAGCACAGAAGTTTGGATTTTATTTCCAGACGTAGTCGCCACTTCCTTCGTGGCAGTAATATATTTTGTGGTTTTCACGTGTTTAACAATGCCGTCTCGCTTTTCATACGCCACCAAGCAGTTGCAATGTCGGCACATTAACATGTTCGCATCTGTAGCATAAGACCATCGTTTTTGAAATCGCCTGCCCGTAAATAGGCATTTACGGGAGGCTTCGGCATTTCGTTGAAAATATATTTCTACTACAATTACCAAAACTTAAAATATTTAACAAAAATTAGCTTGGCCTAAACGTAAACAATATTAAAAACAGACGTGGTAATGCAGAAAATTGGCGCCAGTAGGTACACGTTGTAGGCCTACCAACTACGAAATAAATAGCGTGGTACTAATAAAAAACTATGTTATTCACACACGCGTCATGTTGACTATTTATTTCTTACTTATGTAAAACATGTTAAAGGACCAAAAAACCTTACAAGCGTAGGTCTTAACTTAGTCCTGGCGTTCTAGAAGTATTTTCTGTGCACAATGCGATAAAACTGACACATTTTCCTAGATATTACGTCCACCAACTTTTAAGAGTTGGCTATCTTGTAAATAACAAGTAAATAACCTCGAAGTGGGGTTTGGTATTTCCGTGAATGTAAATAGTAGAGGTTAGTAATTGTCTCCTAAAGTGTTTGCGCAATGTCAATTATTCCATAAAATACATTGAAATTGTATATTTGAAATACAAACAAAATACTGTAGCTTCGTTTCGTAGAAAAACAGCCAAATTCACGTTTTAAATGTATGAAAAGCCGAAATTCTCGTTTTAGTTTCAAAACTATGAAATTCGCATTTTGTGTTTCAAAATGCTGAAAATCGCGTTATTTTTCGCGTTATCGCGGCAGCGAATTTTTCAGGTCTCTAATAATAGGCGTTCCGAGTTTTTAAAAAATACAGACTTTTTTTTAAATGTTTCTTCATTAATACACACTTTGATTAGTATCGCGTAAATGCTTATAATGGCGACAGGCTGTAACAGTTCTTGTGCAATAAAAAAAAAGACTCAATTGCTGTACTGGAAGGTTTAAAAATCATTGCCGTATACATTCATGTCTGAATGTGCTTCGTGCGAGACAAGCAGGATGAATCACGCGCGCTCGAGCTGCCCGAAGGCACGTCAAGGTCAGCGGCCAGGCCACTCCCCTCCTCCATCATACACAACCAGACCGAGCGCGCCGCTCTGCCACGCACGTCATGTTGCAGGATTGTGGGGTACCATTTTATTTGGAACACACCTTTTCATCGTACTAAAGTATAATTTGAATGGAAACTTTTTGAGTCGGTAATTGTTCTACATAAATTTTAGAGAGAAGAAAAACACAATTTTTTTTTTGGTCAAATTTAGTTACGTCAGGACTAACGACTTCGGCGATCTAACGACACAATTTCCAGGCATTGTGCGATGTCGTTAGATCGAGGGTTTACTGTAGTGTATGTACACTCTGATTTAAATGTAGTGAGTGTAGAGTCAACCATCGAGTGTAGAAAATTAATTATTAGTACGCGTAGGGGTGATCCGATCCGATATTGAATTTAAAAAAAAATATTTAGTGCGATTAGTTTTTTCTTAACTAGGCCTAATTTTAATTTATTTTATTCTTACTGTCTACTTAAAAAAAATTAACCAGTAAGTTAACTTACTTAATGGGCAAGAACAATGTTAACTTGATTTTTATGGGTTTATTGTATAACAATTTCAGTTTCATTTTATCTGAACATTTAATTTTTTTACATGAAAATTAAAAATTAAGAAACCTTTTTAAGATTTTTATCAATAATTTTGTAATTAAATGTGGTACATTTAAGTTATGCGAAAGAATATTTCCAAAATTTTTGTAGGTAAAGTAAAATGGGTCAGAAAAACTTTTTAAATTCACCTTTATATGGGGTACTCTTTATTAATCTTAAAGGTTTTTTTCTTTTCTTTTCAAAATTTCGGAAATATGCTTGGGGTGTAAGAATCTCAAGCCAATATCGCTCGCAGTGTGTAAATTATAGACTTAAATGTTGAAAATAGTGACTCTTTGTCACCGCAAATCGTCCTAGTGAAATAAAAGGGGGGAATTAAGAAAGGGGTCTGCTGAAGTCTGAACTTGATACCTCATAAGAAACGTAAAATGCATTTGTGCATAACTCATTAGAATATTATTGAATAAATTTCAGTGTCAATCTAACTACACAAAAATTATAGTTTTTACGGTTCCCGAGAAAATTGTCATAGTTGCGTTGTTGTCGTTTCCGAACTACCCGACCTCTTCCCCTTAAAAAAATTTTTTGTTGTCTAAATTCGTGTAAACGGTTACCAGCGTAAAACAGACAATTTTCAAGAAAGTAATAATGATTTCATTTAATAAGCATAATTTTTCTGAAGAAATTGATACCAGACAAGCCTATAATAGTTACGAAGTTTCCAAAACTTTTAACAGCGAGCACGAGCGATGAGTACCCTGGCTGCGTTGTGTAACAATATGCAAGCCTAGAGCCTTCCTCGTGACGTACTTGGCGGCTGGCCGGCTGCAGTGCGACAGATTAACGACATGAGGTAGTCGAAAAAATGCGGAGGCAGACAGTACGAGAGACTGTTTCGCTGTTTCGTCAAAATGTGCTACTATGCAATATGCAGTGTTCTAGCGTGCATCATAAAATAAAAATGAATTACTGAAAGATAAACACAACTCGCAGACACAAAAAGACAAAGAGTTGAGGTGAATGTCGTGTTACTTTCGTCGTAGTACACGTAACAAGTTTGACGGGTGTAGCCTTTTTTTTTTTTTTTTTTTAATTTTATTTAATAGCAGGGATGCTCTCATGATAATGCTGTGTGCCCTTTCACACTGTGGCACGTGTTGAATAATTTGTGCGCTTGCCAGAGACATGTAAAAACCAGCTTGGACAGGTGAATGTAGTTGTTCACTTGTCTGCTCTGTTGGGTGGGTAAAGCTGGTGTGTTTGCCAGCAAAAATGAGTGACGCCAACATTGGTAGTTGCCTTATTTTCGCGCTCTAGTCGTGAACTGAGTTCAGCAGCGGCACGAAGTTAATTTCAAAGCCAATAAGCAATAAGTAACAGAAATGGACGCACGTGTCCGCATTGACTTTGAGAAGGTCACAAGTTTGTGATTTTATTCTGGCAGTTTGCCAACAGAAAACGTCTGACCCACGTTAGCACTACCAAACCTACACAAGACAGTTCGTTGCAAAGCAATGCTAAGGCTAGACATGCTCATTTTCACACACGGCCCATCACCCGTAGATTTTTTTCTTTGTTTTTGTTTTTCTTTCTTCCTCTTCAGCTGTCCCAACACTCATTCCAAGACCAAAAAAAAATGTGGTTTACCCTTGTTTCCACACTCTTCCCGATGGTGTGCACGATAACAATGCAATGGCCGGCCAGCAGGTATTTATTGCTTCTCGCTCATGTTTACGGGACATTTAGTGTGTTAAATTATAATTTATAAGTAGTGTACAGTAAATTAAATGTTGAAATTGCCGTTAAACTAAAAGATAAAAACACGTATGGCCGACTGTGTGAGCATGAAGGTGAATGACTCAGAACAGCAAATGTGTGACACAGGAAAAAGTAATGGCAATGCGTCCTCTCATTCGCCGTCTTGCTGCTTATCTCAAAAAGCTCGAGGCCTAGGCAGTAAACTATGAGCTGTAGCAAGCTAAGCAGAGATAAGCACAAGTAGTTGTGTGGGTGCATGTGTGAGGGAAAGAGAAAGCGCTATCATATCTACCACCAGAGGCATTTCTTCTGTATGCGTGGTGTGTGTGAGACTCAGGTATAGCATAGCCGGCGGCAATTATTCTTAGTGAATAAACAGCATATGTCTGCCGTTATTCAGTCAGAACATGCAGTTCTTGTTCCAAATAGCCGTGGCGTCATCTAAGCTGAGCGGAAGCTTTTTGGGAGCACCTGGCATTGCAAGCTGGCTGTGTTTATTTACAAGGTGGTTATGAGCGGAGGGGAAAGATACGTGTATTCTTATTGTACTCCTTTGTGTGAGCATCCAGGCAAGCCTCTTCTTGTCAACCATACACAGGATATAGGCCCACGCGACAGAGCAGCAGACTGATGCGCCCGGCCACGCCGCCGAAGATCTAGGCGCTTGCCCGGAGAATTTATCACTTTCTAGGTGACGTTCACATTTTATCGCCGTTACTTAGCATTTGCGAAAAATCGGGGGCCCTAATTATTGCTGAATTCTAATGATCATACAGCATTTTAAATATTCTTTCCTGCTCGCAATGTGTTAGCTTCTTCTATTTTATTCCTTTTAAATAATGAAAATTAAAAATTTTTTTGGCGGGGATAGAGAATATTGTTGTAGTTGCGTTGTTTTCTCTGTAGCCGATGTAGTTGCGGTGCTCGGCGGTCCGGTTTGTATTTCATTCATTTATGTAATAATTATTCCCTCAATTTACACAGTTTTTCTAACTCTCATCTCACGATGTACATTTACAAACTTTCCGGGCAAACGCCATTTGCCATAGTAGATTAAACAATATTTTTATACATTTCACGTGTCACAAACTATTTTCGATACATCGAACGAAATGACCAATACATCGTCAAGTCCAGATTTTTCAACATGGCGTCATGTTGATGTGCAATGATACTGCTTTGATTTTTCCTGCCATCTTGTTGCGTTTGTTGCTGCAGTACACCTGTTGAACAGCAATCAATTGTTATATTGTACGGTTTTTTGACACACGTATATTTGCTATTGTTTTCGTGTTTACATCCGGTTATAGGTTATGTGACGAGGAAGAATAGTACCACCACGTGAATTGTCTTTATGTTCGGCAACATAACATGGAAAAATGTGAAGTGGTACAAAGTACGTTATCGGTAGACGAGAAACTAAAAATAATTGAGAAGTTCGATAAACACGTGAGTTATTTTGGCCAAAGAACTTAATATTCCAGTCAGTACTTTGAACACTATAGTGAAGAATCGTGTGAGCATTGAAGCATATGCTGCTCAGTGTAGGCCCAGTGCAAAGAAGAGGAAGTACGTCAAAGATTCAAAATTCAAAGAATTAGAAACTTTATTATATGAGTGGTTTGTTGGTGCACGTGCATCAAATATTCCTATTAGTGCCATCATACTGCGTGAGAAGGCCAAAGTAATTGCCCTGAGGTTTGGCATTGAGGTGTTTACAGCCTCAAATGGCTGGATTGACCGATTTTGTCAGTGTCATAATGTTGTATTCAAGGTCGTACCTGGAGAAAGTAAGAGTGTAGATGATGAGACAGTATACAAGTTGAAAAATGAGTTTCTGAAAGAACATTTGACTGGCTACTCGTCAAAAAATGTTTTCAATGTGGATGAAACCGGTTTATTTTACAGTGTGCTTCCCAAGAAAACAATGTGTTTCAGTGGTGAACGCTGCCATGGTTGCAAGCTAAGCAAAACTTGAATAACAATTCTACTTTTTGCAAATGTATATGGCTCTGAAAAGCTTCCACTATTTGTCATCGGTAAATTGAAAAAACCATGCTGTTTCAAGAACATCAGGACTCTTCCTACTATGTACGAAGCCAATCAGAAGTCATAGATGACTGGTTCGTTGTTCCAGAAGCAACTTCAGACATTTGATCAAAAAATGGCAGTACAAAACAGAAATGTTGTATTATTTATCTAACACCATCCTGCTCACAAGGTGAATGTGGAGTTGAAGAATGTAATGTTGGTATATTACCCAGAAAATTGCACAAGCATTTTGCAACCTCTTGATTTAATTGTCATAAACTCCTTCAAAGTTCACTATCGCAGGTGCATTGTTTCGAGAGCAGTCCTGATGCTGGATGGCAGCACTGTAGTAAGTAGCAACGATGAAGATGCAGAAGAGGATGTGATTATTCCAATAACTATTGATGCTGTGCAAACACTTAAAACTCTGCGAAACTATATTTTGAGTGCACCAAACAGTGTGTCTGCAGTTAATGCACTACATTTTTGGAGAAGGAAGTTCAAACAATAAAACCTGAAAAGAAGTGTCATCAGAAAAAAGTTATCGATTTTTTTCGAAAGGACTGAGTTTATGGTATGTACATACAATTTTTTTTGTTTTTATTGTATAATTGTAGTTAAATATTTTACTAGTGTTGTTTGTTTTGTAATTGTAATGATCAATTTTATCCAAGCAATGTAAATTGGTTCTAATATGTTGTTTTTGTAGGCAATTATAATTTCTTGTTACAGTATATTTGTGCAAGGCTGTATATTTGTATATTATATGGTTTATATGTCCACAGAACACGGTAATAGTTAATTTTCCTCAATTTACACTTTCCTGCAATTTACACTTTTTTCTTGTGTTCCCTTAAAATCTGCATATAAGGGGTTTTACTGTACCTCTCTCACGGTTGTTCTATGTTTTTGCACACAATCACCAACTTTGCTGTTGTGTTTATTCTTTGTTGTATTTTCAAACAAGTTTAGATGTTCTTAGTCCTATGTGACTCTGACATCTTGCATTTATTTTATCTTCAGGAGGCAAAAAACATAAACAGTGTGAAAAATAAAATTTTAGTATCGTGATATGCAGTAAAAATGTAACATTGTACTAAACGGCAAACAAACAGGACCTGAAGAAAAAAGTGCAAATCGCGGGAAAACGTTAATAATAACGAGAACGTAAATGTCAGTGTTTTATTTATATATATATATTTGGTTTAAGGGTGGACATCACCTCTTACTGCCACATCCCCCACCCCCCCCTCCCTTACTTTTCCTGGATCTAACTCTGCAGGTAGGCGACCACCTGAAATTTTAACTACAGTAATTAACATTGGTGACAAAGGGAAGGGGGAAAATGACCACTAGGCTACTTATTTCACTAAAACATGCATCCAGAGATTCACAAGTACATGTTTATATAATAAACTTGCAGACAGTAGAACAGATGGGCAACACTTTTTTTTTTTTTTTCGTGCAACTGCAGCAGAAATGTGTTTTCTATCTGTATTTAGTGTTCTCCTACCTGCATGTATGATTCTGTAAATACTTGTGCATCTCTGTATACATATTTTAGTAATTAACACTGGTTGACACTGGTCTTGGCACACATTGGTGTCATAAGAATGTATTGATTTAAACACACTACAGTTTTTTTGTACAGTAACTTGCAGCAGGAAAACACAACTGTGACTTTGTTAGATGTGTGTATGATGTATGGATGTCTTTGTACTTAGGATACGGCTTGGTGCTCCCACTCGAGAGCTGTACATAGATGGGAAGTGGTACGAGTGCTTCTTTGGGGGCCCACCACTCAAAGTGGAGTTGGATGGCAAGTTGTGGACAGTGAAGCTGGACGGACCAGCTCCCCAAGTGAGGATAGGTGTCACCAGGCTGGACCTTGTTGCTGGAAAAGTCAACCTGATCATTGATGCACGCACCATCGTTCCCATCTTCCTCGATGCCAAGCCCCAGAGGTGAGTCTTTTCTACTTTCGTACTTCACAGTCCAAGTGCCAGCTCTGGAGCCCGTACAGGCATAAAAATTACGGCGACATTATCTGCAGTATCATCTTTGATTAGGACTTGTTTTCCTCGACGTCCCTGCAGTGTTCATGTCTTTTACGCTGAAAAATTTATACCTGTCAGGCATTTGGAGGTGACACGGGGGCTGTATCCAATCTCTCCCCCCTTCCCCGTCACACAGATTTACCTACATATTACTCACAAGATGTGGCCTGACCCCCAGTCTTCTATTTCTCTTTCAGCTTCAAGTACTTGGCCAATTGAAAATCTGAATAGGTCATTGTGTTCTTTTTACTTGTGGTAAAGTGTGTATAAGTAGACATTTGCAAAGAAATTTAAATTTTGGAAATATTTTTGAAGAAATAGTATAGTGTATTTTCTGTATAACATACAACATAATTACTTAAATTTAGATGGTATTCCGATGTACAATTAAATTTTCTGTATTCTTATCCATCCGCGGGTTTTTAAGTTACTAGTGGAATAAATTTCAATCCTTAAAGTGCTGCCATCATGTAGCAGAGAGTCTTTTTTATCGTGCGGGACATTTAACCTTAATTTTTTGAGTACAGTGTAAATCCAAAGCTGGGTATGACATGCTTAAATTCAAAATGCTAACAAGCAAAATAAACTACAGTACTGTGTTTTATCGCTTAATCATAGCATAGTTTATGCCAGATTTAGTGCAAAAAATAATGGATGCTTCCATTGTGACAGAAAGATTTGGCGGGAAGAGGCCACTAGGCTTACTAATTACATAACAATAATACAATATGTTGCACAAGTACTTACAGAGTAGTACTCATCGATAGAACACACACAAGAAAGGACGAACACATTTTCCGCAGAAACGTGGAGGCTTGCGACGTATCGCCGGCTGGGCCGGCTTCTTCAGGCGGCGAGTGGAGGCACACAGGTGTCTATTGTTCAGCGGAGGTTGGTAATCAGTGCACCTAGCGGCCAGAGGACACTTTAGGTGTGGCGGGAAGTTTGAAAGTGGGGAGAGAGGTTATCTGATATTGAGGCCAGGTGGCTGTCTGGATTTGGTGATGTATTGGTGAGCCAGTTCCCAGAGTCTCAACTCAGCACTGTTGTTCTGCTGAGGTAAAGTCCTCACCACTCTGGTAGTGTAGCAAGAGTCAAAACTGGATTGATGTGATGCAGCATGTGCTGCAACTGGCTTTTCATGTGGGTCAACGAACACCCCAGCTAAGGCTTTTTTCGTATCAGCTCTGTAGCCATTCATCCTTTGTCTAAGGGTGTTGTTGGTGGTCAGGCCAATATACTCTGCATTGCATTGATTGCACTGTAGCTGATAGATGAGGTTTTCCGAAGCACAGTCATAGCTGCCGTGTGTTGGGTACATTTGGTTAGTGAGTCTGCTAATGAATGATGTTGAGGGATGATGTACAGTAGAACTCCGATTTAACGAAATGCCATGGGACCCGAAAATGTTTGCTCTACATCAATGTTTTGTTAAATCCG